>JAUKNM010000025.1:3380000-3677500 GCA_030765045.1 Tenodera sinensis | reverse complement strand
CAGCATTAGCTAACAACATAATTGTTTGGTTTTTTGGTGACAACTTGGAAGTAATTGCTATAATTGCTGCCCTGGAATCTGAGAGAATAACTGCTTGCTGAAAATGTGAAATTCTGCACAAAATATTTTGTAGGGCCATTCGAATTGCTTCAATTTCTCCATCAAAGTTTGTAGTTCCATAACTTAAAGATTTGTAATAGGAGCAGTTATTAGTTTTAAATATGAGTTTTTCATATCGTTTGACATTATTGTACTGTCCTATAAAAAGACGCCATTATTGCAGGGTGGCTATGCTTGCGTGCATCGCTATTTCTCTTTCAAGTTTTCCATATCAATATGTTGAAGTTTCCTTGTAACCGATCGACTACGCTCTGCCGTGGCTATTGAAAAAGACTGCTCTATGACATCAAAGCCAAGCTAGCTGGATTGAAACTGAACTAGCCAATAAAATGCACACACTCGCCTCTGCTGTCAGCTGACAGACAGGACCACGCTAGCTATAGGGCTCCGATACGCATGCGTCAATACTGCACTAGTAAGCGAGCTGGTATTGAGGCGAGTACAGGTCCAAGCCCAGTCGCCAAGATCAACAGCTGCCTAGTGGCGGGGCGGGAGTTTGAATCTTAAGTACTGTAACGTTCATTTGCGATGTGCGTATTTGATTGACATATGACAAAATTAATATTTTAATTTCGAACTTGTGAATAAATCAGTTACCCCAGTAGTGCTGGGGTTAAATGCACGCCACTGATCAATCCATATTTAGAACTACACCTGTGTGGCAATCCAGGTTTACAACATATCATTTTTTGCAGAGGGACTACGTATTTAGAGCAGGTCTTAATACAATGAAAACATCTACCTCAATAATGTTTGCAGGGAGTGCCAATGTGGAACTGCCCCCTTACACTGTGTACAAGGGAGAACATATGTTATTGTACATACATTTGTGGGACAACTGGACGCTAAGTAGATCTGCACATTGTCCTTATAGTAGAACTAGTAGTGGCTGGGTTGACAATTTCACATTTGAGGTTTGGTTTATGAACCTGATGTTGCCACGGTTGAAACACCTAAATGGTCCAAAATCCTTAATTGGCAATAAGATTGCTACCCATTCTAGTGAAGCAGTTCTTCAAGCTTGTAAAGATATCAATATTCATTTCATATGCCTGCCATTCAAGTCTGCTAATTTTATGCAGCCATTAGATGTTGAAGTACTTATGCTACTGATAATGGCATGGTAAAGGATACTCTCAGAATGGAGAGATACTGGGAGTGGAGGCCAAGTATCTGGAATTCCAAAAGATATTTGCCCTTCTCTTTTAAAGAAGTTAACTAAAGCTATCACTCTGTAAAACAGAATTTGATTCCGGGGCTCAGGAAATGTAGTATCCAACCATGAAAAAACTTTTGAAGACATTCTGAGATTTGAAGAAGTTGATATCGATTCCATAGCTGATACATTTCTGAAACATCTTGTGGAGAAACATAGAGATATTGAAGGTGTTAATGGCACTGGAAAGTAAAGAATGAAAAGTTAGAGTGTCCGCTGGTAAAGTGTTACAATTGAAGATTTAAGGAATGAGCCTGACGAAGAAGAACCAAAGAGGAAATCTGGATGTCCTAAAATATCACTACACTCGACAGAAAATGATTTGTGTGAACTCAAAGAAATGAAACTGGATTCTGGCCATGTGAGAGAGACCGGTGATGTAGAGATTGAGAATTTAAATCCTAAAGCTTCTTCATCCCAGACATTTCAACAGAACAAAACATTGAAAAATAATGATTTCATAACTGTTAGTATAATGGAGAAGCATATATATGGATTATCTTAAAAATACCTAATCAAAAGAACAGAAATTAGCTGTATGGAAAAGTCTATAAAAGTTGAAAATGGCTAAAGAAAGATGTCCTACAAGTTGCTCTTCCTAAAATGTTAAGCAAAAGAGGATTCTTCAGTGTGCCAGAATTAAATTCTTTTGTTTACTTGGGATTTTAGTATGTATGACTCAATGATGACTTAACAAGGAATTGTAAGTTCTTTGAACTTTTAAAAACTATTCAGTTTTTGTGTATGACAATTATTAAATAAGTAACACTGATAGATTCTAACGTAAGAACAAATTAGAAACTAAAAACTTCACTTATCGTAGTAATATTGCAAGTTCTTGGTGCAAAGCTTGGAGTCAACTCAAAACTTTAGTCAGCTTTGCACCAAGAACTTGCAATATTACTAAGATAAGTGAAGTTTTTAGTTTCTAATTTGTTCTTACTTTAGAATCTTGTTGCTTCACTGTTAATAGCTTCAATTTCCTTAATTAACACTGATAGAATTTGGAAAAATGTGCAAGAGATTCCCTTTTCAAAAATGCTTTATGCCTGCTTTTATGTTTTCCCATGTTTTTACAGAATCATAAGTTTTTGGCACTCTTTTATTTCTGTATGTGCTACCTTACCTGTTTCTGGAGTGACATTGATCCAGAGCAGAATGTATACCTACAAGCAGTGTATTTACAATGTGGACTAAATTTGCCCTAAGTCTGTGTGAAATTGTTCCACATTTTTCATAAATTTCATTTTAAAATATATGTGGTACATATTTCATTGGCAGGAGGTCGTTACTGCATTAGTTAAAACATATAACTATGTCTTTATCATTTTTCCTAGTATCAATTTCAACTACAGAAGCACAAAAACAAACCACAAAAGGTGGATTAATCTTACTCCAATGGACACTATCTAGAGTATCAGTATTGTTTTATTGTAAAATGGACCTTAAGTTAACAAGTAATACTTATAAACTAATTGGTATTCTCTCTTCTAAAGACATTTAAATATGAAATGTATGAAATAGTGACCTAAGTCAATTTCAATGAGCAGTCTAGGCACTGTATTGACTCTTCAGTATATAGGTACTTCATTAATTCCTTCAATATCTCCAGATAAAACATGTTAGCAAGGCATGGTGAAATGGAATAATATTGAATAACTATACAGAGTAGATCCTATACTCAAAACTTACTGTTACCAGTATCTAGTTATTTTTAAACATGTTTTGAAGCAATGTTACCTCTATCATCATGTGTGATCCACTGGCATATTAGACAAGATAATGAGGTTTGAACGTATTATCTATTCTGCTTTATTACTTATAAGAATAACTTAGCATTAAATGCTGAGAACTGTACAAAAATATGCTTAGAATATAAATATCTCTGTACAAAAACTGTCTTTTCATGTACTTACCACAAAAATATATTTTTAAATGAGCATCCATTCAGGTTCAAAGAGGGAAACTTTGCTAATGTAAGGAAGGAAAATATTAGCATAGTAGAATCTAAACACAATTGGCTATAATAACTGACAACAAACCTTTTTACTGAACTGATAGTGCTGCTGTCCAATCCTCAAAGTGCAAGTGTAGGATTTTAACAGTGTGCTCTAAGCAAAGTGAAATACAATAACACAGGGTCATCAAGAGGGAGTGGAAACCACAAATATTATCCATGGGAACCTGAGTATTTCAGGGCGTCCATAGAAGCCAGAAAAATATTTTAAACTTTGGAAATATAATATTTTTAATTCAAATGTTAACTAGACCCATCACAAACTGTCTAAAAGGATTTGCATTCACATAAAATTACACACTTTTTAAAAGTAACTTAGAAATGCAGGTTCAATGCAGCCTTAGTAATGTAAGTATTCACTACGACAAATTGAGTGAACAGTGGTTAGATACCTACCTGCTTATGTTGAAGCAAAGTACTACAACACTCTGTTATAGGATGACTGCATGCTAATCCATAGGAAGAGGACTTGTAAAATATCAGCCTTGGCACCTGTTTTAGCTCTCAATGGCCCTGATTCTGTATTTGCAGCTAACCTAATACTAAGCTTAGTTTTCACTTCTACCTATGAAGATCTGATTCAAATAACATAGCAAGTTGCTTTGTTGATAAATCAAGAAAAAGTGCAATTAAATAAAGTATAGATACTTTTAATGAGATTGCTTGTTCATTACAGCCACAATGGATTTCCAGCATTCAGATATATTGTGATCCATTAAAGTGACACTATTTTTTTCTTATTCCTGTGTCAGAAAAAGGTGATGTTGAGCATAAGCATGCTCAAAACATATTCTTTTTAAAAACAATTGGTAAAATATATTATTTGTATTTCAGACCATTTCAGTTTTTCAACTTACACTATACGGATCCAAATTCTATGTAGGTATATATTTTAAATATTCTGAAATATAAAATAAGTAAGCAAACAGCATTTCAGGATCAGTTTAATGAAATAATGTTGCATATGCATAAAAATAACATTCAACTATGTTAAGTAGATTTTCCGGGCTTGTGGGCCGTGGTCGAGTTGGATTGCCTTCCTCCGACGTTTCGCTGAAAACTGTGTCCAGCATCTTCAGGGTCAATCTCTGTTATTTTGGTCTAACTTAGCGGCTGCACATAAACTAAAAATTCACTGCAAACTTTCATATTACTGATCATTTTTTTTTCTTATTAGTGTCCTTGGTAACATAAATTTTTCACGATCACTCGTTCTCATGAATACCAACATGAGATTATCGCTAACAAATCTTTTCTTAATAAATTGATCGCAAATTATATTTTCAAATGCCGGCAAATGGGACGTCTCTGATCCTGGTATAAAAGAGAAAGCTTCCCGTGTCTCGGGTTTTCTTCTCCCTCTTATTAGAGCCGGGAACCGAGTTTTGCTTATCTGCTGTCTCTCTTCTTTTCAATTTTAGGAGTTTTTATGCATAAAAATCTCTATCGCTTCCCGAGTCAAGCGAGCCCGGTAGTGGCTTGTCCTTGAGAGTACCTCCGTGTCTTTGTAGTTCACGTCGTGGCCGAACAATAGAAACTATTGTTCGGCCACGACGTGAACTACAAAGACAAGGAGGTACTCTCAGGTACTACCAGGCTCGCTTGACTCGGGAAGCGATAGAGATTTTTATGCATAAAAACTCCTAAAATCAAAAAGAAGAGAGACAGCAGATAAGCAAAACTTGGCTCCCGGCTCTAATAAGAGGGAGAAGAAAACCCAAGACACAGGAAGCTTTCTCTTTTATACCAGGATCAGAGACGTCCCATTTGCCGGCATTTGAAAATATAATTTGAGATCAATTTATTAAGAAAAGATTTGTTAGCGATAATCTCATGTTGGTATTCATGAGAACGAGCGATCGTGAAAAATTTATGTTACTAAGGACGCTAATAAGAAAAAAAATGATCAGTAATATGAAAGTTTGCAGTGAATTTTTAGTTTATGTGCAGCCGCTAAGTTAGACCAAAATAACAGAGGTTGACCCTGAAGATGCTGGATGCAGTTTTCAGCGAAACTTCGGAGGAAGGCAATCCAACTCAACCACGGCCCACAAGCCCGGAAAATCTACTTAACATAGTTGATAATGCCGGCCGTGAAAGCCTCAGCACTTATAAAAATAACATTGTTAAGTAGAAGGTAAATTGACTAATAATCTAAAACATATAATCTAGTATGATCTACAGAGTGTTAATGAACTTTACAGAAATATTTTTAGAGGATATGGAGAGGTTCTTAAACAAGTAATTTGAGATAGGAGACCTTTGTTCAAATTTCAAAGTTACAGCTATAAGTGCCAGTATGCCACTGGCTAATATTAACCATTCAAGAGTGCAAAACACGAAAATGAAGCAACGTTTAAAGTATACGTCTGGTACAGTGGTTATGACATTAGCATTTTAAATAAGGTCATCATCATTTTTGAGTTTGAGTCCTATTCACTAGTTTTTTTTTCTTCTTTTCTTTATTTTGAGCATATTAATGCTGTTTTAATCTATATTTTAAATTATCTTTAAATATATGCAGTTTAATTTTAATATGTCAGTACAATTATTTACAATTCTTACTAACAAAAAGTTGAAACCTGCTTAGGATGTTCATATGTTGCACTTCAGAATGGAAAGTAGTTTAAAGGGTGAAAGAAAGATTAAAAGCATAAAACATTTAATACGTTGAATCACTTTATAGGAATTGCTTGAAACGATGACCTGAATTTTCATAGTAAATTTGACAGTGGTGAAGGAATAGTCATACTCTATCCAAGATTTCTGGTGTGAGCCAAATAAGGAAATGATAATAGTGTTAATGTTCTTCTTCGTATGGAATAAAAAAGAAAGTAAAAATAGTAACTACATGACAGGAAATGAGCTCACAACCTTTGGGACTACAGGCTTTGATGTTATGAATTAAGTCACAAGAGCAGTCAAATAAACATCTCTAGAGTGGACTCATAATGCAAGAAGGCAGCTAATCATTGTTCAGTGTCACACTGTTAGGTGACTAGCATAAGATTTGAGAGGCTTTTGTGGCATTAAATCTAGAGAACGCTGATAACAAGCTACCTACTGAAAATAGGTATTTCTATAGTAGTTTTAAAGAAATGCTAAACCAATTTTTCACCCAGCTTTGCTTTAACACTGACTATCAGCAACTGATATCAATATGTTTAATACCATATAACTGTGTTATGTTCAGCCACAGACCATAAATTGCATATCTCAAATTGCTTTTATCAGTCACATATACAATCCCTCAAGTTATTTCAGTATAATTCATTAACACCTTGTGTGATGTGGGTGTTTTCAAATAAGACGTGCTTACTCAATAAAAGAAAAAAGGGATATCTTATTTTTTCTTCCTCCCACCTTTGGCTTTTTTACACATCTCTAACAATGTCATTCATATATATGATTTCCTAGCTCTTCCTTTTTATCTTTCAATTCTGTAAACTTTTATTTTCTTTCTTTCTTTGCCCTTGTAAAATGCAAAATAACCCTGAGGATGGAGAGGTTCCTCCAAAGTACAGTCACCTAGATGGCACAAATGAATGCCTATGCAACTTTATTAACTGTTACCAACAGATTTGTGGACCTTTAATTCAGCTATTGGTATGAGACTCTAACAATGCAGATATAGAATATGTAATAGTATAAAAAAATAAAAATTTTGTAGCTAAAAGAGCTATTAATTGTATGACCCAGTCTATATGCATCATACAATTATTATTGGTCTTAAGTTATGTTGCTATCGTTAAGGTATTTTTCAGATACCACTGGATGTAAAATACTGTCTTCATTATTGGGTTTAATAGGTAATTGTAATGAACTTGCTAATATATCATAACAAATACTTTAGATGAATTTTTGTGAGGTAAAATGGCTCACATTACTAAGGTTATGATTAAAATTATTGTAGTATAGGACAGGAGCTGTATGCTCATATGTTTCATCTAGAGGCAGTTGATGGATCAAATGCAAAAGTGCCTATGATTTTGGGAAATGACTTTTAAGAATCTAAATATCAGAAGGTAAAAATATGGGATTTAGATACTTTTCTCTCCAGAAAATGGAAACTGAAGCTTTTAGCACTTTTATATAGTCTTATTCACGTGTAATAAATTGAAGTAGGTATAAATTACTATAAATCAAGTAATTTGCAACAAAATCATAAAGATGTTAGCTAATGCTGGATTTCTGAAAGTCATTAATCCTCTTGCTCTCCAATATATTGAAGAGACTTAGCAGTAAATGTAACCGCTTTTTAGAGAGCACCATATTTTTATGTTTTGGTGGTCACATCGCTCTCTCACAATCCCCCAGAGTGTCTGGAGGACCACACCTGTCGTTGGTTTACGGGTCTCACTGACCTCACCGGGAGAGTTATCAAAATAAATTCACCGACCATATCCTCTGATTACCAATCAGAGGATGTATTACATGCCATGACAGGTCAACATGTTAGGGGTTAAGGTTTTATAGAGAAATTAGAGAAATGGAGAGGTTGGAAAAATAAAGACTCCCTAGCCCTCAGGAACCCCAATAGCATCGGGGTCGGAAGAGAACAAGAGATGACCAAGGTAAGGTCAGATAGAAAAGTAACAGTGAGGAGCAAAACATTAAAAATGTAGCCTTGAGGTTATGCCCGGGGGTACCAAAGACTACCCCAATAAGTGCCATAGAAATAGAAGGTAATGTAATACTTACTCATCTTTATATGCAAAAAAAAACTGGATTCAAAACCCGAGTACATGTAGCTGCCAACATAAGGCTCCAATCAACTATGGAGATAACAACATGATAAAACTGTATAGACTTTAAAATCATCCTAAACGTATTCTCCTGGAACCCAATGTAATAACAGCTGTAAAAATGCTGAATGCAACACCTCCATGGAAATGGTCCACTCCAAAATCTAATATTAAGTTACCATGTGCTTACACCAGGAAACTTGTGTAATGGAACATGGGTCAATAAATCTGTTAAAAAACAACACTGACTATGAAAATGTTTTACATTGTTACAAGGTTTATTTCATAGAAAACACATATACTACATTGATGTTAAGGTTTCCTTGAAAGACAAAAGTGTGCATTACTGAATCAAATAAATGGTACTTCGTAGATTCATTTCAGAACAGAATTGTGCATGCTATCAATTCACAGACATTCAAAACTAGTGACAGATCAAAGGAGTCAGTCATTTTCAACAAAGGTGTCCTCATTTGGAAGTGTAAATGAACCATGCCACTATTCTGCACTGGCACTTCTTTACTAGCAGTTTGGTGTTCTGGGATTATAATGGTTCTTGTTTGAACTTCACATAGGAAAGATACAGCTATAATCAGCCCTTCCTATTTAAGTTTCTTTTATAGCAGAATTATGGCCTGATGACAACAGAAAGTGATGTGTAGGTTAATATGCATGCAGGACTGAGAGAGCCAACCTAAGGGATGGAGTGAAATTTACTAGTTACGCCTGATTTTAAGTACTTGTAATACTGATAAATTAAGATTACCCAATATTTAATTTTGCAATGCGGGCAAGTCTTACAGTCTGTCAAAATGTGTCTTGCCATGTATGAAAGTGAGTCAAAACCATCGTTCTGGAAGTTAATTTATAATAATGAAGTGCAGTGAATTTGGTTATAGCAAGGGATTGGAGACATTATGGGTTTGACTCAGTAAGTGAAATTCCAGTGGCGATGGGAAGGATTTCACTCCACCAGTGATTTTATATCAAGCGTTTCCCCCACTAATATGTCCCAGGGTTGGGGGTTATATAACGAGACAAATGGTGAAACATCCAATACTAAAATGCTTTACCCCTACTAACTTTTAATGATTTCACATCCTGGTTTGACTCCCCTGAGAGGAAACCAGCTAGAAGTGGTCAGAGGAATTGCTAAATTACACCGCTATATCAATTACAAGAAAGTGAAGTGGGGCAGGGGGTGATGTAGAATGCATACCGGAGAATGCCTGGGTGATCGACACCAGAGCACGTGGGGAGCAGCCCGTCCATTAAACAATAGAGAGTGAATATCATGGAAGAAAGTAAAGCAATAGTAGAACTAATTCACATTATGAAAGTGACAGTGAACCAAGTTAACTATCAGCAAAATCTGAATGAGATATGAGTTTGAATGAAAACTCAAATGTTGTCACTTCCTGAAAATATGTCAATTAAAATTGAAGCTATCTACTCCTCTGTCTAAAATAGGTGCAGAAGTAAGATTGAAATTAGCTCTCCAATTCCTCAAACTGTTGAGAAAACCTGATTTCTTTATATTTGTTATATTTAGAGCCCTTAACTACCTTGCTTTGCAGTGCTTTTGATTAAATATACATTAGAACCTCACTAATCTGAATTAATTGGGGGTGTCTGTTTGGAGTCAGAAATGTTTGGATCATCTGGAAAATGAGAAAAAAGAAATATATAAATTCAGCAATAGGATTAGCAGCTGCAAGGTAATGTAACAATGTTATGATTCCCATGCACAACATAATGACAATGTATTCTTCTGACCTGTGGGCATAGCTGATCACATGCGATAGTGGTGGTACATAGGTAGCTCAGTTTATTTTGCTATTGCATTGGCATTATACTATGAAGAACACCATGCTGCTGCCACACCAAGTGCCATAATGTTCTTGTGACACTGGCATAACATCATACCTTCAAACAGGTTTAGTTCCTTATGGCAGAAGATTACATTTTGCAAGTTAAGTGAAAATTACTGCTTCATAAATATGTGATAGTTACTGGTGCTGTGCCTAAGTAAATGTGAAAATGACTAATTGTGACTAAATACATTATGTACAGGCACATTGCCTATAGCAAAGATCAGCAAAACATTTTTGTGTAATAAACATTTTATGCCAATGTGTGTAGTTTCAATAAGTTTTCAGTTCTATTGTAAAAATACTCTCTCTACATAACAAATAAGCTCTTTATTTTTTTTTAAAAACATAGATTTTGTGTTTGGATTATCTGGAATTTTGGATTTTGAGGTTTCGGATTAGTGGGATTCTATTATAGTTTTCTTTTTCTCAAGTATATTATTTTTATTACATTTCTTAGCCACAAACTGATTTCAATGGTATTACACACCAAACTTACTTAGCTGTCTTCCTTTCATAGAAGTTTGAAAGCTGTTTTTCTTAAACATAAATATTTATGAACATTAAAATTATTTTAATACTTAGCTTGATTACTAACTTGACTTTCCTCTTAAGCAACCATATTTCAAAATTTCTCAACACCAACAGCCTGCATGAAATATGTCCACATTATTGTTTTACATTCTCTTCATTCACTACTGAGTTGTTCATGCTTGCCTTCTAAGTTTTAAGAAGATCTTCTAATTATTTTCTGGCATATGTTTGAGGGGGTGTAATTTTTTAAAGGTTTCTACTCTGGAAATTAGTTCCCGGGGTGACCAGGTTCTCATAGTGTGCAATCTCAGAGGCAGGAAGCAACACAATTAAAAGGAAAGTTATTTCAAAAATAGAGAAGAGCTGGTTACAGTTTGATGACAATGAACCAAAAGTTACTGTATAAATAAAACAAATTGCCTGTGTCCTAAAAATAAAAAGTATTAGTGGCACTTATTTTATTATCGTTAGATTATTAAGGGGAGGTAGACAAAAACTCAGATTTTCCATTTTTTGCCGTATAATTATGTCCATACTTTGTGCTTTCAGATCCTACCATCATTTACCCTGCATTGGCATTTAAAAGGCTACTATGCCATGATTAAAATGCCCATTGGTGGGTGGGTATGGCTGCTGAAATGCATTCATTACTCCATTGGAGCAAAATCACATTGAAGTTTAAATCAGGCAGTCAGATTCAGTGCCGGTGAATGTTAGCAGAGACATCTTATGGGATTTTCTGCAAACATTCTTCCAGGTAAACAGTGTTAAAGTATCCTGAAATTTTTGCCTGCGTACATGTGCTAACCACATGGTAATGTTTTTCTGAATTTTATACAAAAATTTTTATTTGTAAAAAGAAATTACAAATTGCAGTGACTTCGGTTATTATTTCATTCAATATGGGTTTTGAGGCTACTTTCTATGTAAAGAAAAAGAACACAGCTAGTAAAGTAAGTCCAGCCAGCAAAATTATGGGTAATGTTTGGATAAGCGAAGATTAAAGCAAAGTGCACAAAGTATATTAAGTACATTCAAATCAGGAAAAAAACAGTTTAGAATAGCAAAATTTAAAGAAGTTAAACAGTTAGCTGAAGGACCTTCACATGGTCCAGGGGAATTCTAAAGCAGTAAATATTCAAACCATTGCAAATTATATGAAATCAAATGGACTTGATGTGTACAGTAAAGTTTACAAACTATGTGAACTGATTTTAACATTTCCTTCCACTACTGCAAGCATAGAAAGGAGTTTTTCAGCTTTGAAATGAATAAAGTCTTATTTATGGGCAACACAAGGATCAATTGGTTTGAGCAACTAAGGTCTTCTATCAGTGGAAAAAAGCTATGTTTGTTTCATTGAGAAGATGCCATGAGAAATTGTGTTTTGGTAGTGTGGCAACACAGTTTACCGATAAAGAAACATGACTGGAATGCATGTATATATAAACAGGTATGGTAAAATTGTTAATTGTACTTTTATAAATGTTGTTGTTGTTAGCTAATGCTGGATTTCTGACAATGAAGTTATAAATCCTCTTGCTCTCCAATATTTTTCACTGATGGATGGGGTGCTAGAAGTGGCCGGGCATATTTGAAGGTGGTTTCAATCCATTTCCTCTTGCAGATCACATAGAGGACAGAGTGGTGAAGAATATATCCCAATTCTGTTTAAATGTTTTGCCAGACAATCATGTCCTGCAATCAACCTGAAGGTTGCAACTGCCATTTTTCGAGGATACTCAGGAATTACTGTTTGAATGTTTGGTAGTTCCCATGTTTTATTTTTTGATTTTTCATAGTAATATTTTGCAATATTTTTTTTGAATTCAGAGTTGACTAAAAATGTTGTTTAGCTTGTTTCAAGAAAAAGTACCTGGGTGACTGAGCTTCGCTCGGCGATTTTCTCCTCTGTTTTTGTGAAATCTTGTTTTTTGTGGAAGTAGATAATTAGATAAACCTGAATGTTAACTATATAAAACTTTTTCTCACAATTATTAAGAGTCATTTTCGAGATACAAGAGATATAGAAATTCATATAAATATTTCATAAACACCATCATTTCAGCTGTAAAACGTCTACTGCTGAACAAAGGCCTCCCCCATAGATATCCACCTAGTGTGAGGTTTTCGTCGAGCATTTGTTCCATTATGGAGTTCAGTTCTTTGGTACTGCGATTGACTCCAGGGCATTAACACGTTAGCCAAGGTCCTTCATATTTCTGTCGAGTTCCTCCATGGCTTCCTTAACCCCGGCCAGTCACTTGTTAGTATTCTCCGATAGATCTATCTTCATGTTGGACATTCCCGTCTTCATCTTTTCTGTTTCGGAGTTTACATTTTCAATTTGGCTTTCATTTTTGTCTCCATTTTGTCCATTTTTGTTCCCATATTTTCTATTCCGTAGTTTACATTTTTCCAATTCGGCTATCATATTTGTTTGCTCTGCCGCATTCCGGAATTCATTTCATTTCCCATCATGTCCATCTTGGCTAACATTTGTTTCATCAACTGTTCCATATCGTGCTTTTTGTCGCTCTCCTGACACCAATTGTGACTACTTTACTTTTTTAACTATTTCTTTATTTTTTATTAAAACACCGGAGCTACACTAAGCAACAGCACTGTTGAACAATAACAAATACTACAGGAAGAAAAGCTGGTCGAGAAAGTCATGTGAATGTACAACACATTTCTGTTTCAATCATATAGAAAATGTTATGAATTGTTCTATTGTTCGTCAAAGCGGGAGTAGTGAAAGAAATGTGATTGTGTTTAGTAAAAGAAAAGTGAGTAGAAAAACCGTGTGAATAATATGCGTTGCACTTATATTTCAAGTGTATGGGAAAATGTATGGATTGTTCGTAGAAGAAGCAGTAGTGTGTTAGGTAAAAGAAATGCGAGTAAAGAAAACCATGTGAACGTAATACGTTGCGTGGTAAAATGGATTGCATAAAAACAATTATAATCGCTCCACCCTTAGATCCGCACTTGATGTAAACAAAGTCATCAACAACTAACCCGCGATATGCCGAAACCAAAGCACACCATAAAATGCAGTATCCTAAATATCGGTGATTATCTGTGAGTTTTCAAGGTGTATGATAACCCTGGTAAAGACTACTTGAGTGTAACACGATAACAGCAATATTCCTAAAACTCTTGAATAATATCCTTCTGTTGCAACATAAAACACGAGGCATGAGTCCACGTGGTGCTTGTTATGTGTTAGTCGCAGATGATAACATCAGGTTATCGCAGAGGGATACAAGGTGTGGATCTAAGGCTGGATGGAGTATAGATATGTCAATTTTCATGGCAATTGGTCAATCTGTTTTGGAGTTTACTCATTCTTCAACATACAATATGTATAGGCGTTGGTATGTATGAATTTGATAAACGATAGAGAATAGCATGTGAATTGTTACGTAAAACAAACGTGAGTAGAGAAAATAGTATGAATGTAATATGTTGTATTTCTGTTTCAAACATATAGCAAATTTTATGAATTGTATGTTGAAGGGCGAGTAGCGAAAGAAGATTGATTGTGTCTCGTAAAGGAAGAATTAGTAGAGGAAATTGTGTGAATGTAATATGTTGCAATTATATTTCAATCTTAGAAAATTATATGAATTGTATGTTGAAGGGCAAACAGGGGATACCTATATGAATGTGCTGGGTAAAAGAAAAGCAAGAAGAAAACCATTTGAAAGTAATATATTGTGTAGTAAAATTGTCACCATAAAAACTTTCTCCATGAAAAAATACATATACATGCCGAATTACGCAGTGATCGATTAAGCGGTTTTAGAGATTAACAGTTACATATATACAAACATTCAATTTATGTGTGTGTTTACGTATATATGATATGATATGAATTTTGAGAACAAAAGTGAGTAGAGAAAGAGATGAGAATGTGTTACCTAAAAGTAAGTAAGAAACCCCTGTGAATGTAATATGCACATTTCTATTTCAAACATACAGAAAATTGTATGACATTTGTAGCAGAGTGAGCAGAGAAAGAGATGTGAATGTTTTACCTGAAAGTGAGAGGGGTAAACAGCGTGAATGTAATAGCATTTCTATTTCAAACATACAGAGTATGGTATGACTTATTTTAAAAGCGAGGATAAAAACTTTTTTTTTGTCTAAAATCACGTTTTGTATAGAAAATTGTTTATAGAAGAGTAAGTAGAGAAAGATATGTGAAAGATGTGAACGTGTTAACTAAAAGTGAGAAGAGAAAACAGTATGAATATAATATGTAGCATTTCTATTTCAAACATACAGAACATTGTAGGACTTATTTTAAAAGTGGGGATAAAAATGTTTTTTTGGTGTAAAATCACGTTTTTTTTATGGAAAATTGTTTATAGAAAAGTGAGTAGAGAAAGCGATGTGAATATGTTACCTAAAAGTAATTAGAGAAACCACTGTGAATGTAACATGCAGCATCTCTACTTCAAACATACAGAAAGTTGTATGATTTCTTTGTAGAAGAGTGAGTAGAGAAACCACTGTGAATTGTGTTACTTAAAAGTGAGAGGAGAAAACAGTGTGAATGTAACAGCATTTCTATTTCAAACACACAGAACATGGTATGACTTATTATAAAAGCGAAGATAAAAATGTTTTTTGGTGTAAAATCACGTTTTTATGGAAAATTGTTTATAGAGGAGTGAGTAGAGAAAGAGATGTGAATGTGTTACCTAAAAGTAAGTAGAGAAACCACTGTGAATGTAACATGCAGCATCTCTACTTCAAACATACAGAAAGTTGTATGATTTCTTTGTAGAAGAGTGAGTAGAGAAACCACTGTGAATCGTGTTACTTAAAAGTGAGAGGAGAAAACAGTGTGAATGTAACAGAATTTCTATTTCAAACACACAGAACATGGTATGACTTATTATAAAAGCGAAGATAAAAATGTTATTTGGTGTAAATTCACGTTTTTATGGAAAATTGTTTATAGAGGAGTGAGTAGAGAAAGAAATTCTGAAATACCGGGAATGTATATACAAGAATTGCTCTGCAGAAGCGGGAATAAAAAAATGTTATTTTTTATGTAAAATCGGGTTTTTTCAGGAATTACACCTATATAGATGAACTTAAAAAGCAAAACCCTATCTGAATACAAAATTTGATCGAAATCGTTAGAGTCGTTTCCAAGTTGCACGAAATATATATATACAAGAATTGCTCGTTTAAATATATAAGATAAGATTTATTTAAATGCACTGCTCATGAAGTTAACATTTAATCAACAACCCTTATTGTCTGGATCTGGTGGGCCTAGATTTTTTGTTGTGTTTAATGCCTGCTTTTACTATGTGTGGCACTGCAGGTGGTGACACTGATGGTCATGGAATGAAGATGGAGCACTGGTGGAATGAGATGGCAGGAGAAGCCAGAGAACATGGAGGAAACCCCCACCCCCCACCCCTCCCCCAGGTGCTGTTTTCTCCATCACAGTCACAATCCCAGCATATGCCACTGATTGTAAGTTAAATACTTTAATTAAAACAACAGGATAACATGCTGTTGCTATTGCAAATTTTTGCACATCTCACTAGGAATGTTTGGAACTGCATATGGAATCTGAGCTAAGTGACAAAGCATTGTTTCACATAATAAAAAGTTAAAATGTACACAGTAGAGAGGTTTTGGAAAGGGTTATAAACACTATTTGTTTACTTACAAAGCTGGAACTTTAATTTAGAGAAGGTAATGAATCAAAAATGTCCATCGCACTGTATCTAACCATTTAGAACTTTGGATTATAGTACTAAGCATGACTCCCATCTGGAAATCAAGTGAACAGTTTCAGCCTGGGGCATGCAGGCCCAATAGAGAAGATTGGCAGGAAGCGGCCAGAATTGTCATCTTTAAAAGAAGTGAATTTTCAATTATATCTTTCATTCTGTATTAAGGTCCTAAAGTTGACAAGTGTTTCCAGCTTGACTGAGGGCCAAAAATGATGGGACATATTTGAATATAACAGTGAGAGTGAAAAAAGTGATAAATATAAAAAAAGTGAGAACTAGTGTCAAGCGTTAAAAGAGTGAGATTCAAGCCCAGAGCAGTGAGGCTTAAAATAAATTTAAATAAATGTAGGTTGAGACAAATAAACTAGCAAAGACAAAGACAGGGGAATTCCACATTCATAGCTCAATGCTATGAAAAGAGTATACCCTCCTCTTAGGAGAGGTCATTGCCCTATAGAGATTAAAGGCTATTATTATTTATTATTGTTATTATTATATTTTTTTTGTTTTAGGCCATCTAAGGACCATGTTAAGCAAGCCTCTTCTTCTTCTTCTTCTTCTACTTCTTCTTGTTCTGTTATTATTATTATTGTTATTGTTGTTGTTATTATTATTATTATTATTATTATTATTATTATTATTATTATTATTATTATTATTATTATTATTATTATTATTATTATTATTATTATTATTATTATTATTATTATTATTATTATTATTATTATTATTATTATTATTGTTGTTGTTGTTGTTGTTGTTGTTGTTGTTGTTGTCATTGTTGTTGTTGTTAAATACAGGCCTGGCTAAAAGAAACCATATATACTTCCATCTGCACATTATTCAAGAAATAAAATAACACAAAAAAATCTAGATCAGAAAGTGGAATAAAGTGTACAAATATGTTACTTGAAAAGCATTTATTTAATTCATTTACACAGGGAGACCTTTTAGAATATATTGTTTCAATGCATATTGGTTCCAAGCTTCTCTTTGGCACACAAAATTCTTGAATAATAAAACAAAGAGCACTGTGCTTTATTACTATAATCAAAGGAGGTATGCTGCTCTTACCCATCATATCAGGTAGAGATGTACAGTTGCTGTAGTACATACATAACAGGTGATACTAACGTCAAGAACCATGTTCTGCAGTATATGGTAGCACTAGAGAAGTTACCATCCATGTATGAGTTAAGAAAACTCATTTTGTAATTTAAGATGTTATAAACAGAAAATAGTATTTATTATTTATTTATGCCAACAAACTTACTGTTGGTGTTTTTAAACACACAAGCCGTGTGTGGGCAAAGTTTGAGAGGTAGAACTGTGCTTTACCAGGAGAAATACGAACTGGTTTGAGAATTTAATGCCATTCTGGCAGTTTGTCACAATAGCTCAGTTGGTTAGAGCAGCCGCCCGGTAAGCGGAAGGTCTGTGGTTCAAATCCCAGTTGTGGCATTGAATTTTTAAGTTCCAGTTCTACCTCTCAGAAAATAGTATATCTAGTTATTATGGCGATTCTTTCTATGTTTCTACATCTTTCCCATTTTTGAAGTTACTTGTTAATATTGTCACTCAGGTTCTTTAGTGCTGCACTCATTCAATTAAAATAACAAGTTGTTGCATGCAATAATGCTCTTATATACCACTGCTGCTGTATTTTAATTTCATCATTAGTAGAAAACTTAGTCTCAGATGGTGCTGTATGGTTCATTGCTATAATGCTCTAGATACTCTTCCTGGCTGTAAACAACCCTTAGAACAAAATATAAGTTTTGTGCACCAAAATATTCACTTCACCCTTAATGAATGTATTAATAGAACTTAAACCAATTGTTAAAGGTAATTTACAACTTAAATTTGTTTAATTTAAATACTAATACAAATAATCCAAAAAAAAATTGTATTAATTTCAGATTATTGTATTACAGATATAATACCTTCTCTACTATCTGATCAGAGCAGTCATATTAACTTCTATAAGCTCTAGCTTCAAAAAGTTTAAATCCAGGAAATAGAAAAATAGATAGAAATAAAGCAATAAATAATATATTGTATACAGATGATCAAGTATTCATAGCATAAACAGAAGATTAATTGCAAACAAATGTGACAAAATTAAAAAAAAATTTTATAAATAAATAATATTGAAGTAGCAACTATAAAAGCTACACCTATGGAAGGGGTTATTAGAGGAGTAACAATAATCACAAATAATCAAATAATAAGACCAGAGAATACTTTTAAATGGGCATCTAGGATGTGAAATATCAGTTTATAAGATGAATAAAGGCTTAGAAATGAATATTATTAAACATAATTCAGTGGATAGAGTTATGAAAAGACATCTTGAGAAATTCATGAAAAGGGACATTAAATTTAGATATAATTTACACAATTACATAATTTACAAGCAAAACCAACAATACTAGGTGGAAGTGAGACATGGGTGCTAAGAAAGGAGGACAAGGGGAGAATAAAGATCTCATAAATGAGATATCTGAGATCATAGATGAGATAATGCTATGAGATAAAATGACAAGTGGAAACATGTGGAAGGAAGTGATGAAATCAACAGTGGTAGAGGACATTATACCATACCAAGAAAATTGGTTCAGCCATGTTATAAGGTGACTCCTGACAGACCACCAAATCTAGCTTTTTTATATTAACCAACAGAAAGGTGAAATTCTGGGATGGCTAAGGATGAGATGGAGGCACCAATTTGGATAGCCTTTGATGCATAAGACATGCCAGGAAGTTGAATAAAGAGCTGGCGGAGAACCCTCAATACAGAAATGTATTCATAGTAAAGTCTAGTTTGTTGAGCACCATGAAGAAGGATATTCCACTACCATGTTGGATGGTATACAATTTTGAATGTCCATTCTGTTATCAAACAGCTATAATTCCACATTTAGGTTTTGCTGCCAGACATTGAAGTACAAACTTTGTTATTATTTCTATATCTTCTTTAAAACGACATAGAGCATGGAAGGAAAAGCCTGAGCATGGAAGTAGGAGGTAGCAGGCAGAGGATTTTCTTCTCTTGGTACAAATAGTCTCAACCTTATAATTCAATCTTACACTTCTAATATTGGAGGTTTATGCTTCTAATTATCACATGAGTGTTTAAACATTTTTTTAAACAGCTTAGTGTCTGAGTAGCAATGAGCCTCTGTATGTTTTCAAACACTTTAATCATTTTTGCAGTATCCAATAAATAATGGTATAATTATTATTTATTTATGCCAACAAACTTACTGTTGGTGTTTTTAAACACACAAGCCGTGTGTGGGCAAAGTTTGAGAGGTAGAACTGGAACTTAAAAATTCAATGCCACAACTGGGATTTGAACCACAGACCTTCCGCTTACCGGGCGGATGCTCTACCACTGAGCTATTGTGACAAACTGACAGAATGGCATTAAATTAAATAATAATTTCCATCTGAAGGTTATTTAATCCTGGGATATAAAGTACTTACAATAGTAAGTCACCATTCGGGTAATTTGTCTCTGACGTGAGACTGCCTTTGTGGTTTACCAGGAGAAATACGAACTGGTTTGAGAATTTAATGCCATTCTGGCAGTTTGTCACAATAGCTCAGTGGTAGAGCATCCGCCCGGTAAGCGGAAGGTCTGTGGTCCAAATCCCAGTTGTGGCATTGAATTTTTAAGTTCCAGTTCTACCTCTCAAATGGTAAAATTAGTTGATAAAATGAGAGTGAGTGATGTTAGTTACATAAAGAAGCAAGATAAAGTAACATTTAATATATTTTAGAGTCTGTAAGTTTATATAAAAATTGTAAGTTCTTCCCTTTCTTTCCTGTTCTTCAGTTAGGATGTCTCCTTTGCATTCATCATTCCCACATTCTTCTCTCACATCACCATGGTGATCAATGTCTTCTGTAGTAAAATCATCATCCCACAAATATTTTCCTATATTGCACAACACTATGTAGTGATGTTATGATGGCTGAAACATTTGAAATAGCAACTCTGCAAACACACATGTTGTTGAATTGGAAATTATTTTTAGCTGTCCAAAGTAGTTCAGTAATGACTCTTTCTGCTTTGAACTATCTGTAGAAACTAGTGTTTTCTGTTTAGTGGATTACAATAACGGGTCATCAACCAATGTTCTATACCGTACCCTTCATCGCCCTAAAGCACAACGCTTTATATTTCACTTAACACCAGAATTCTTCCATATTCTGGAGTCATGAATTGAACCAGGCCATTCTGCTACTATATTACTGAATCATTCCTTTGTAGTGCTGGTAGCTTGAATGTTGATGGTGACATAACCTTTTCTGTTAAAGTGTTTGTCTCTGTGGGTTTAGAAATTAGGTCTAGGAATATGCACATATGTGCAGTTCAAGACACCTATAACAGATGGAAGTATATTATTCCAACCATTCAATTAATCTTTTTTGGATACATAGGTGACAGTTTTACTTGCAGTACTCTGTTGAATACCCATCTTCTGCACTATGCCAGACTGAAATCCTGTATCACACAAATATAATAAAAAAACTACCTTTTTTTGTTTGGACATAAGAGCTCCAGCCCTAGTTTTTTGCATTTCTCTAAGGAAATAAAAAGAAATTCAGTTACCATTTTGTTCACTAATCAGCTTTGTGCATGATATCACAAAATAAAAACATTCACATCATCACAGAATCACTCTCTGAATCACAATGGCACACACAACACAAACAGACACACACCACAACCTTAAACTATTACACATTAATATTAATGGTATCCAGACAAAACGACAGCAATTACAAGACCTAATGACTTATCACAACATAGACATCATAATGATCACAGATTATACAGATGATAACGATTAACGAGACAAAACTTTATAAAAACATAAACATGAACTTCAAACCGCTACTATCTTTTCGTAGAGACCAACCACAGAACGCTGGAGGCGGGGTCATGATCTTGGCAAAAGCTGAGCTTAACCCCATCCTCTTGGCCACGCCCCAGCATTCCAAAACCATCAACTCCCGCTAGTACAAATCATAATATGACGTAAAAAGACAGTTATCACCACGTTATATGTACCACCAAAAGACCCCTTTCCGACAACGCTACTTAAATACCTTAATGACAACTACTCAGACTTAATACTAGCAGGAGATCTTAACGCATACAGCACGCACTTACTAGACGAAAACACAAACGCACACAGACGTGAACTGACAAAATTACTCCACCAGACTGACCTCAGAGTAGTGTTGACACCAGGACCGACCAGGATAGGCACAGGCACGCAAAAATCTAGCTCACCTGACAAAATACTGACATCAAAATGCACATTCACACAAGTAGAAGACATTGGGACAGATGCACCCCCAGATACCGACCACCTACCAATAATACTGACAATAAGAACCCACCCTTGGTACACGCAGACAAACAGAACAATAATAATAAACGACTTCAAGAACGCAGACTGGAACACCTACAAACGGCAGCCGAATGATTGACAGACAATGTGACCCTCACACCACCCACTACGCAACAACACTTAGGTACCGATATAATGACGCAAGCCCGAAAAGCATCTGTACCAGAAGAACCATAAATATAAACCCCTACAGTAGACCATTACCAAGACATATAATCCAGATAATTAAAAACAAAATTAAAGCACACAGACAATACATGAAGACACACGCCCCAGAAGACAAACACATAGTTAACAAACTACAGCAAGATGTAAACGACGCCATCGCCACATTCAACTCTGGCAAATGGAACACACTACTCGACAAAATGACCGAGACACACCAACGAGACCCAGCCAAGTTCTGGAGACTAATTAAAAGCACTAGACACAAGATGTACCCATAGTATTCGATTAAACAAAACGGACAAACGATACATGACATTACGCAACAATTAGAAATTTTCCGACAACACTATGAAAACATATTCCCAACACCCGATGACCCGACTTTCCACAAGACGCATTTCAAAACTGTAAATAAATACATAGAACAGCACCCAAACCTGTACACACCACAAATGGACATCATGGAACTTGACGAAAATGACGAAACAGATCGACCGATAACAGCACAAGGCATAAAAATAATACTTCAAAAAACCAGAAACACGACACCAGGCCCAGACAACATCACTTACGAAATGATTAGACAACTACCTGACAACACGATAAACTTACTCGTAACCACCTACAACTACCTATACCGACACGGATACCACCCGACTGACTGGAAACGCGCCCACATACTTCTTTTCGAAAAACCAGGCAAAAATAAGACTGGCCACAAAAATTACAGACCTATTTCACTGAACTCATTATCTAAAACCTTCGAAAAGATAGTAGCACACAGACTGACAAACATATGCACAGAAAGACGACTGATACCCACGATGCAAGCTGGCTATCGATCCGACATAACCATACAAGACCAGATAGTACGCGTACTATCTAACTTACAAGACGCATACAACCGAGGATTTGCAACCATTGCGACTTTCCTTGACGTACAATCCGCTTTTGACAAATGCTGGACCAACGGACTACTATACAAACCGACAGACTTTAAAATTTCGCCTAGGATTGTACGTTGGATAGCCAGCTTCCAAACAGACAGGACAGGACACATACGTATAAACAACACACTTTCCGATACCATTAATATTAAAGCAGGCACACCACAGGGGAGTGCTATCTCGGGCCTCCTCTACACACTATACACATCTGACACGCCACAACCCACACAGAAACACATACACCTTGCCCAATACGCAGATGATACTGCGTATTGGAGCACACACGCCACGCTACTAGGTGCCAAAGGAAAGCTTGAAAAGCAACTTCAAACTTTCCTTAAATGGACACGTAAATGGCACATAAGCATAAACACCGTCAAAACACAAGCCATTGTGATAAGGAAAATCATGAAACACTCATATAAAACAGCCACACTCACCTTCAACAAACAGAAAATCACATGCAAAAAGACTGTAAAGTACCTGGGTATTCACATACATAACCGACTGAAAATCAAGACACACTACACACGACTACTTAACAAAACATGACCCATTCACTCCACACTGACTTACCTAGCAAGACTGAACGAATGAGGACTCACACCACACATACTACGAAAACTATACAACACGCTAATAAGACCTCAACTGACTTACGCAGCCGTAGCCACCATGCCACTTATTACAACAGACATGATGGACAAAATCAAATCCTTCGAGAGGAGGTGCCTCAGAACCGCACACAAACTTTTACCTTCCTTCAAGACAAACACACTATACAACTACACACACACAACACCCATAGACACACACATAGCAAAGCTCATGATAAAATACATACATAATACACGCACCAGACACTACAGAAGAACACTAATCAACACCGCACAAAAAATGAAAACAATAACACAAACACAAAAAGACAAAAACCCTCCTCTCATAATACTAATTGACGTATACGACAAATACCAGCAACAAGAACAAGACAGACTACAAGCACACTTACAACACTTCCAAAACATTTAAACACACAATAAACACAAACACATAAAATAAAAACACACACATACACCTAACACATAAACCCACACATACAAACACAAAAAAGTTACCGATGAGCTGTAGCAGTAGACATATAAATCCAATAAAAATCCAGCGACAAAACCAATTTCTTCTTGGGTAGAGGATGTGCCACGCAGCTAGGGATGATTAAGCACACACTATTTTCATCATACACAAAACCCACAATTCCAACACACATACACACATACGCCAAAGAAATCCGCCACACAACCAATCAAAAACAAAAAACTAGGCTGAAGAGGGGTGTCCCTGAACAGCCAGGGCATGTTGAAAAACATGGCCAAATAACATTTTCATTCATTCATTCAATTTTGTTCACTGAATCTATATAGAGGCTTAACATTTTCACTGAGGGGAAATCTACGCACCTTATAACATCTTTTGCATCATATACTAACCAGTAATTGAACTATAAATACAATAGGGACAAAGTGGTGTCTGGTACTGACAATCTTCTGATTTTCAAAGCATATCCTTCACATTGAAAGGATTTCCTTCACTTTATTTACACGGTTATCTAACCTTAAGGTACCATGAGCTTGTGCTTCTGTTTACTATTGCATCATCTTGAACGCAACCTTCCAACCTTCTGCCCAGTGTTTATTCATAAACATGGGAGACTTTCTTTCTAAATAGTGAAGTAGAAGGATGTGCTCTGCTTTGTTCATATGGCCCATGATGTAGTGATCATGGAGGTATGGGACATTACAATGCCCAATCCTTGATATGGCAATAGAAGAAGAAAAGGAAGAGGGGCTCTAATTTCAATTAAAAGATAGCATTTTGTAAGATTTAATTTAAAAGGTGAGTCAATTAATAACACTGAACAACACTTACAACATAATTTTCCGAAACGCGTTTCGAAGGTTAACTTTCCTCCATTATCAACCAGACAATAACTGGGTTTCCATGATGTTTCATGGTGGGGATGGTGATGCTTCTTCTGATGTTTCTTCAATGAACTTGCTGAAAATATCTTTCTGAGGAATGTCAAAATTAAATACTCATCGCCATCCGCACCATGAAACACCATGGAAACCCAGTTATTGTCCGGTTGATAATGGAGGAAAGTTAACCTTCGAAACACATTCCAGAAAATTATGTTGTAAGTGTTGTTCAGTGTTATTAATTGACTCACCTTTTAAATTAAATTAATTACAACAACACTGTTTTCAAACTTCTATGACAGGAAGATTTTGTAAGATGTTTGTTATGTTTCAACAGCACTAATGCAGCTATCATTAACCATCTTCAGTGATTTAAATCTGGTAAAATGTTATAGAACATTGATTCAGTACATGCATCTCTCCATGAAGAAAGGCTGTCACTGTAGCAGTGGCATAGCATCAATGGATGTGGGAGATTTATTACATACCCTGTAATTTTCCTCAAACTGATTGCTAAATGGTGTTCATTATAATTTTGTGTACATACTTGTTTTAATGTCATTAAAAATCAAGCTTTCCTAAATATTATGATTTGAATTTGATGCCACTCTGCAGCAGTATGTTCTGAAACAAAGTTTGGGTCAATGGCATCTGCTGTCAGCTGGTGGAAACTGGTGTTGTGTGCATGACCTAAGGTATCTACTTAGATATTCTCTGCAAGATATGTAACGACCTAGTCCACATCTTGCATTAAGAATCGTGCTCACATTATTGCATTTAAAGTCATGAATATAGAGTAATTTACAATTTGTTTTGTTTCTTGTATGTGTATACCTCAATTGTGGACATTTGAGCATGATTTGGACACTTGGTTACTTGCTATTAAAGCAAAATGTAGGTTAAGATTTGCTTGGATTCTGGGATGAAGCTATGCAAGAGAGTCAGTTGTATCCATGACTCACAACACAAATTAGAGCTAGAGCATAAACAAAACTGCATTTCTGTGCTGTTGTTGTAACAAAAATAAAAAATTGCTGTGTGATTGCAAACTCGACATAAGAAGCTGCCAAACATTAAAATTTCTCTAAAAAGCAATATGTATTTAAATCAGACCCTCCAAAGCCTGCATTCAGTCTTACAATTAATATTAAAAAATGAATAAGGCATTTCAATATCAAATTTTATGAAAGTGAGTCCTAGTTGTATCGTAATACTTGAGACAAATGTTTTGTTAGTCTTTTCTCAAAGGAAAAGTGAGTTTGAAATTTCAGCGATTCTGAAGATTTAAATAACATTTATAAGGCACTATAAGACACAACTAGTTTTGTAATCACATAACATGCAAAAAACAACTAAAAATATTTCAGATAACTCAAAGAATAGAATTTTCATTGAATAGTTAGTATAAGCTCTCAGTTGAACAGCATAACAATGAAGTAGAAAAGAACCTGGACCACAATCATCTTCAAAAATTCCATCAGTTCTCAACATACAAAATGGTTATGAAAAATATTGGAGTGTACAAAGACCAATGGCTTCCTTGTCAAATGTGGGGTATTAGAAGACAACATGTTTCTCATTTTGCCCGGGCTGTATATTTTCTAGGAAAATAGGCATTTGCTTTTCATGTCAGAATGAGAATGAAGGATCTTCAAACTGAGGCAATTATACTGAATATTTAAATGAATTAGCAATATATGACACCCCTCTGAATGATCACTTGGAAAAATCAACTGTTTTTTGTGCTACTTCACTTGATATTCAGAATGATTTAATTTCAAGTGTGAGTGTCATCATGACATACGGAATTAGGAAATAAAATTTTGGTGCCTTCTTTGTTTAATTAATATTAGATGAAACTCCAGACATTAATAGTGAAGAACAACTCTGTACCATTCATTACATAAATGTTGAAGAGAGGTTTATTTGATTTACAGATGTAAGTTCTGATACAAAAGCAGATTCTCTTTTGAATCATGCTCTCAGTATTATTGAACATTTCTTTCAGACAATAATAAAAGATGATAGGTATCTCAGCCTCACCGATATGTGTCCTGTGTAACGATCCAGCAGAAATGAATGAAGAACACTTGAAGACCTGTGAAGCATTAAGATCAGAAGAAACTACAGTTCAAAAGTATTGGAAAGCACGAATGCTAATGGCTTCATTGCCAGATGCAAGGCACTAGAAAACAACAACAACAACAACATAATAAAAGATGAAAACTCTGAAGGGCAATTCTGTTTAGGTTGGGTCATATTTTAGCAAATTTTACAGTATTCATTGGGTTACATACCAAGTCTGATAGTCAGGCTATGCCACTGCACTGTACATCATTTGACTGCAAGATTGCCTTTAAGAGTATAAGTTATCAAAAATGCCAAGTTTGGACTGAATACATCTTAAATATCCTATGAGATGGATTTTGGACAAACTATGAAAGTAATTTCAGGAGGATATCTATTAACTATATTTTACTCAATGTAAATACACTCTAAATATGGTAAAATGACCAACTAAATGTAAAAGGAAGCAGGAATAAGTATTCATCTGCATCTATCGCAAAGTATTACCTTCTTTTCACTGTCTCTTCAGGAACTTCTGTAGCAAAATAATATGAAATAATGCCTCAGTAGTCTCTTCTTCTTCTTCCTCTTCTTCTGCTTCTCCTTCCTCCATCATAGTTTAATCTGTCAAACCTTGATAATGCCAAATTACTGTTCTATCTCTTCCTCAGTCTTCTTGGTTTGTGTTTTCCTTGAAGTCTGTAGTGAAAACTTGCTTTAGTTATTCATCATTTTATCTAGATATTGTTTCCAATGTGTCCTGTATTTTGTAATAATAGTGCTTAGTTCTTCAATATTGATTTCTTGTTTTGTTTCAATATTTTATTTTCTGTCACAACTAATGAATCCTGCTATTGACCTAAGAAACTTCTAATGATGGTATTTTAGTTTTATAAGTGCTTGTTGTCCAAATTTCTGCACCAGAAACAAAATATCTGTGTAGAAAATAATCAGAGACGAAAACATAAGATACAAAATGTGTTCCAAATACTGATATCTATCACTGGTTTAAAATAATGTAATGACTTTCCTTCCACCCTGTATTGTTTTCTTGAACAAATTTTATTATTGTGGCTGTTGTCAGCTTAAAAACATTGACTTTAATCTTCTATAAATAAATATATTTTATATGATTAGCACTATACAGACTTTGAACTAGAATTAATTGCCTAAACTACAAAATAAGAATGAACATGGGCCTAGGCAATACAGTGATGTTGCTCTCTCGGCATTGCCAGTTTTACATGCAATGGTGTTACATAGAGAGTCAAATCTTCCATCCTTGTCACCCACTTGCTGGGCAACTGGGAATGCTGAGAGAACTGCATCACTGCATTGGCTAGGCCCATGTTCATCCTGTTTTGTAGTCACTCTAGTAATTGTTCACAGTAAAAGCTGTAGGATATTTATTTAATATGGATACTAATAAAGTTAATTAAGGAAAATGAAGCTATTAACAGTGAAGCAACAAAGTTCTAAAGTAAGAACGAATTAGAAACTAAAAACTTCACTTATCTTAGTAATGTTGCATGTTCTTTTTGCAAAACTGACTCAAGTTTCGAGTTGACTCCAATTCATTCTCAAAGCTATAAAAAAAATTAGTTGGAGTCAATTCGAAACTTGAGTCAGTTTTGCAAAAAGAACTTGCAACATTACTAAGATAAGTGAAGTTTTTAGTTTCTAATTTGTTCTTACTTTAGAACTGGATACTAATATGTCACAACTATTCAGAACTAGATTTAAATTTACTTCTCTTAACAAATATGATAGTCCATTTTTCATAAATTCTTCTTGAAATTAGGTACTATAACCATTTATGTTTAACTGACATATGAAGATATGCCAGCTTAAGAATATATTTTCATCATACACAATACATATAGTCAGGTGTCACCTAACAACAGTAAATTCCTATTCATTTTCTTTCCACATCAAAGCTATATGCATTACTGTGCACCTACAGACCTTCATAACATGCTTCTTTTGAGAGATTGGAAATGTCTAGAATCTAGACTCTAGATAGAGCCAAAAGAACATTAAGAAAACCACAAAGGAAACATTTGTAATGTCCAGAACATTATGAGCATTAGGAAGCCATGTAAGCAGAAATCAGAGAGAGAGAGAGAGAGATTTAGCAACAATAGTAGATATACTTGAGAGTGGAATCAGTTGAATGCTGAATCTAGAAAATCAAGATAACTTTATTGTAAAGCTTGTAAAAAGTTGTTTATTGCAAATAAAAGTTACAGCACTTTAAATTGATTTTAACTCCTAGTTGCATTCCAAAATGGCTTTTTGTATGTTTAAACTCTTTTGCATAAACTCCTGCTACTTACGCTTCAATCTAATTACTTTTATGCTTTTCACTATTACTTTGCATCCAAGCAATTACATAACAATGCAAAAAAGGAGAGGAAAGCTTACACAATTAAATCTTACTGTCTCATGTTACAACTATTTTGTGTTCTCAAAACAAGTAAAGATAAGATCTACGGATATAACATCTCTAGTGCCCCTCTATATTTTAATGGATGTAAAGCTGATATTTATTTATACTTACAAGAATAAAGGTAGAACAATGTCAGGAAAAGTACGCACACATAGTAGGGCCACATTTACATATAGGAGACCACGAGGCAGCAAGAAAGAACATTGAGATGATGTATACATGTACTTGGTGACAAATTTAATACTCTATCTCTGCTCAGTTACCAGTGCTTGTCCTATTTGCAACTATCAACCTGAAATTATATTTAAAAAATTAAACTAAGGCCCACCATTACAATAATGTGCTTATAAATATCATTCTACATTCAAATGAATGAACTCATTATTATTTGAGTTATTACTGCCATATTTATCAGGTTAATGCACATCTTGGTTTTCATTCTGTGACTGTTGTACTGTAGGGTTGGGTAGCTGTGGAATATCTTCTTCCAGTGACATTCTTTCCTTATGCAGTTACTGTTGCACTTATAACTGAAGTTCACATATCATTTCCTTGTGGAGTCAAAGAACAATGTTGTAACTATGTTCCTAAAGTTTGGTTCCTTCCAGTAAACAGTAAGTATATTTATGCTTAAGCAGGAGAGAGCTGTTTCAGATACTGATATTAATTTAGTATGATCGCTAAGTCGATGGTAACAGTTAACTGTAGCTGCTCTTCACAAATTCAAATCTGGACAAAAGAAAACAAAGTTCCTATCCATTTTCAATTGAATGTATCCTCTGCAAACAGTGTTAACTACCAAAATCTAAATGCTGCAGAATTTGAATAAAATGTTTAACATATTAACTATTAAAATTATTTTGTTTGGCTTATGGTTTTGGCTGTTCACAATGTTCTTAGAACATTCACATTGCGAAGTTCAGAAAACGATACATAATTTTATTATATTAGACAACTTATGGATGATTTAATTGCAAAAGGAGCTAACACCCACATTCTTGCATATGACATAAACATAAAATTATACAACTGTCATGAGTTCCTTTATAGCTATACAAATTTTAATGTTGAACTATTTGCATTTTTGCATTAATATCTCACAAAGTGCATTAGCTTACTAAAAAATATCCCTTGAACTTAAGGAAACTATCAACATACACTTATGAGCAGCTTAACTTAAAGACAAATTTATTCATAATGCCATCAATAGCACATAGTATTAATATGATAATACTATCTTCTTAAATTATACATAAATTTAAACAATTTTGAAGCAATAATATTAATAAACTAGGGCAAATGCAGAAGTCAAAATAACTTCTTAGCAGCAGTCATTTACTGATAGAAAAATTGGCATTCTTGAGTTAAGTATTCCAGCATTTTTTTCTTTGCTGATTTATTTTAGGTCTTCTTTGTAAAGTACTACTAAGTACTTTGGTTCAATCTTCTAATATAAAGATGCCAACTGAAGTGTTACACATCCTGTTGATCTCTTCAGTTTGTTATAAGTATTCCATCTTTTAAGTGCATTGTGAGTTGATATTGGGTTATCAGCTCTGACCTGTACCTATACATGTTGCCTTACTTATTTTGTCTTCACAGTTTTTATAACTTTCTAACTCATTGGGTGCAAAATCCATAAACGCTCCTTCCATTAGCATTACTGCAAAGAATTCTTCTTATCTTTAATACCTATGTTAACATCACATCACATCATATAGCATATTTAAAGGACATACTTGCTTACACTTTTCTATTATCACAAAATTACATTCATACATTACACTACATCCTAGTAATCAAGAACTATTGCTTTACTTCATCAAAGTAATTTACATTAAAATATATGATAAACTGATGCCATCTTCTGATTATTATTCCACCCAACACATTGGTTATAGTTATGGAAATAAGGTTACAGCATGAAAGTAGAAACAATGTGAATGTAGTTCATCTAGAAAAATAAAAACAATGTAAAGATTATAGGTGTTATGCAATATGGTTCTAACATATTTTTTTGTCTTTTTTATGATATACCAGCATCCTTGAGGTTCATCTGATTGGTCTTTTCTACTCATCATAATTAATCTGCAATTTTTTTTAACCTTTATTAAAGCATCTAATAACATTAAAAGCAACTGACGTGTTCATATTGCCTGCCATTACTATGATCATATAAATTTCTAAAAATAATGTCAACAATTCATTACAAAAACTGCCAATTTATAGCATATATTGCCACGTAGATGTAGTTATCTGATACACAGCATCAGATAGTATCTTTCACATTTAAATCTCACTTTATGCAATATGTCAGTCAACATCTTCTGCTGGTGAACCATTCAATTGATGAAAGAACGCAAAAAGCTTTTTTATTTTCTTCCTCCAGGTATGAATTGAATTTGTCTTTCATAGTGCCAAAGTATGTAGTAGATTTTGTACTTAAGAGAGCAACATACTCGTATAAAACAAATGGATGTGACTGAAGAGCAACCAGAGGAAATTAGGATCTTATTGTTAGAGCTAAGAAAAAAGCTACATAATCACTCAAACCTTTCAAAACATCCTATAGCAGTAAACCAAAGAATGGAATCAGGTTTTAAAGGCGAGTAAAAGGTTTCTCAGTTTTTGGAAGAGCTTTTACATTTATAATGAAGGATCACACAAATCACAATCCAACCAGAAAGCTTGGGATTGCTGCCTTATGGTCTCATAAATATGGTCCTGATGCATATCACAAGATAAATGTATTGAAAATTGGCAGTGAAATTCCCTTAGTTAAATTTCAAGACCTAGTAATTCAATAATTTACAGATATTCTGTATTAAATAAAGAATTTTTTATTCAAATAACTAAGCCTGCTTAACAATTCAGTACATTACACACTTATATATTTTAAACACTACATTTTCAAGTAATAACAAATTCAGTAGCGCTTACATAAATAACGTCAACAGAAGATTACAATGTTTTTCTTTATCACATTAACAAAATTTCTTCTCTTATTTTCTTTCCCTTTTCTTTTGTTAGAACTTTATTTCTTTTTGTTTTTTCTTGTTCCATTCATATGTATCCTTTAACATCTAAGATCAGATCAACATCTGACTTTTGGAAACAACTGCTCATTGGCAATGATATTTGCATGTTTATGGTAGGATTCTAAATTCTATTAATTTTTGCTTTCTCTACTATGCATAGTAAGCAGAGGAAGTATTGTATTCTACCCCAAAATTTGATGTCAAGATTTCACCAGAAATATGTTTTGAGACCCCTGAATAAAAAAAAACTGTTTTAGAACTTTTTTTTTTTTTAAATTTTTATTTTCTCAAAAATGGTTCTAAAGACTTTGACTAAAATGCCATGTGTTTAAGATATTTTATTGGCAAGTGAAATATATATTTTGAATTTTCTGGCTATGGCCCACATAGTCTGTTTACTTTTGATGACTTTTGCATAACTGGTAAATCATAAGAAATAGACCAAATCTTACTATACAAAAATGTAGGTCTCATTAAGATGCACAAATTATGTCCAAAATAATTTTTTTTTGGAGTGAACCATTTCGAAGATATTGCTTGTTATTTGTGTGAGTTTTGCAGTATTTATACTTTTCTCAAATGGAAGGTCGTAATTCACTTTTTACATGCTTTAGATTAGCTTCACCTGTATGTAGTAACAGAATCTTTCAACGTAATCTTCATCCACTTAGAGTCGTCTGACTTGAAATTTTGCACACATGTCAAGCACCAATGACAGTAGAATAATATCATAACTTTATCCTAAGATCCTGGCCAAGATCATCAGAATAAAAAAAATATTAATTAGCTAAATTTATCAATGTAATGGAATATTTCGATATAATTTTCACCCACTTAGAGTTCTCTGATCGACTTGAAATTTTGCACACATGTCAAGCACTGATGACAATACAATATCATAATTTTATACTGAGGTCCTGACGAGGATCATTATGATAAAAAAATTAATTAGCTAAATTTATCAATGTAACGGACTGTTTCAAAGTAATTTTCACCAAATTAGGATCGTCTGAATGACTTGAAATTTTGCACACACGTCAAGCACTGACAATAATACAATAATATTATAACTTTATCCTAAGATCCTGGCCAGGATCATCAGAATAAAGCAAATTAATTAGCTAAATTTAACAATGTAATGGAATATTTTGATGTAATTTTCACACACTGATTGACTTGAAATTTTGCACACACGTCAAGCACTGATGACAATACAATAACATCATAGTTTTATCCTGAGGTCCTGACAAGGATCATCAAAATTATTTAGATAAATTTATCAATGTAACAGAATGTTTCGACATAATTTTCAGCAACTTGAGACGTCTGACTGACTTGAAAATTTGTACACGTGTCGAGGACCAAAATTATTATGAAATGTTTAAATATAATGAACTACTTGAGTTTATGGAACAAATTCTTCACACTTAAAAATTATTTTCTATTTTTTAGTTCAGTTTGTTATAAAAGCGAGTTTAGTTAGTTTTTTAAAACTATAATTTATTTATATCTTAACTGTGCAAAGAGAATGGAAATTCAAAGCCTTCATATAGTTATCAGTTTTAAAAGATTTGACTAATGCTGGAAGCCTATTTTAAGCCATGACAAGGCATTTGATTTTGACAATACTGCTATAAGGAATTGGTAGTGTTTAAAACAAACTGTGAGCAGGGCTATAAAGGTTACCTCTCTTCATATTTTTTGTCAAAATGTATTTTTTATGGTATAAATCTGGGGTCTCCAAACTATGGCCCGCGGGCTAAATCCGGCTTGTCAGTGTCTTCAATCCGGCCTGCGACTGCTTATGGTTTGTTATTGTTGTTTTTTAAGTTAACTGTGTCATGAATCACAAATTTATTTATTTAATTTTAATGTATAAATTAATTACAAAATAAATTCTTACAATATTATTTGAGTCAGTTGCATATTATTACAAATCAACGTAAATATTAACACACATATAATACAATAATATTTACAATAATATTTATTTATAATATTTGGTTGTAATAATTCTGTTGCTGTGATAAGTTAGATTGAAAAAAAAACACCTTAATGTTAGTTTATTTAGTCTGTTTTATTTACTTGCTAGGTAAAGCTTAATGACAAGTATAATAATCAGTCAATTAAATTTATATATTATAACTAACAAATAATTGAAATGAATCTCGTTAACATTAGTGAACATCCCGCAGTTTCACCCTTGGTAGTTATGTTGGGGTAAAGAGTATCGTACCTATATGTATGTAAACTTAAGTTTGGAATGTACATATATATCCTAAATATCACACATTATTTTTATCCTGAAAATCCCTTGGGGACAGGATAACTAAATTAACGTGAATGAAACTGCGGGGTGTCCCCTTCTGAAAAATACTAATGAGATTTATGTAACTGTGATTTACCACTGACAATATTTTGCAGTTGTGGACCAATTATTTTGCTTGTACCAATTATTAAGAGAGATTTAAGATGCTCATCGGTTAACTTAGATCTGTAAACATTCTTTGTGTACTTCATTTTGGAGAATGTTTTCCCACACAAGTAAGTCGTACCAAAAACAGAAAACAGCACACGAGCAAATTTAAGCAAATTATCAAATTGTAACAGTGGAAGACTTATAAAATTGCAACAAAGATGAGTTTTGATATTTGTTAAGATGCATTTTGAAATTTGTTCTTAATTATATCACTACACTGTAAATCAATAATTTCCATTTAAAGTTCCGGGGCTATGTTTCAATGTCAGCATCAAAAGGATTTTGAAAAATTATAATTTCATTCACAATGTCATCAAAGTCTGAGAAACAAGTATCAAAATTTATCTTCAAAGCACCCAAAGCGTCGATTGCAAAATGGACAGGAAACTCAGTCTCAGTAGTGTAGCTGAATATTTCACATGTTTTAAAATGTGTGAAACATTTTTCCCATAACTGTGATTGAAACAGTATTATTTTCTGCCGAAACAATGTGATATTAGTGAAAACAGGGAGAAGCTGGTTTACTCCTTGCAATCTAAAATTCAGTTCGTTCATATGTTTTGTCAAATCTACATAGAATGCTAACTTCCACAGCCATTCGCTATTTTTAATTCAGTAAGAGGGCAATGCTTTCCATTCAAAAAAAAAAAAAAAGAAAATCGATCTCTGTTCCTCTGTTCGTAGTTCAAAAAAGCGCTGAAAGACGTTTCCGCAACTAAGTCACCGTACGGCAGTATGATACGGTAAGTCATTTTCTCCAATCTCTTGAATAAACTCGCAGAATTGTCGGTGATTCAGCCCAGTGGATCTCATGAAATTAACAACTGATATGACTGGTTTTATAACTTCAGACATATTCAAAAATTTTCTGCACAAGGACTGCTGATGAATGATACAATGTAAGACTAATGGTTTTGAACCACCGTCATTTTCTACAGACTTTGACACAAGTGCAATCACTCCTTTATTTTTACCACAAATGTTTTTGCCTCCATCAGTTGTAATAGATTTCAAGTTTTTCTATCGAAGGTTCTTAGTATTAACGGCATTTTCAACCCCCTTGAACTTATCTTCCCCAGCAGTCGTGCTGTGAATACTATCAGTATCAAGAAGTTCTTTATACACTGCATAGCTTTTATCTGCTCCTCGAATAAAAATCAACACCTGAGTAGTATTTGTCACATCCGTTGAGTCATCCAAGGCCAGAGAAAACCGCTCAAGATGTCCACTTTTGACACATAGTTGACATGGTAATATATTTTCTGCAATGTCTTGTACCCCCTGAGCCACGATGTTTGCCGAAAAACTGACAGTTTTAAATAAATTTACCTGTTCGGGACACATTTCTTTGGCTACTGCAATTACGCATTCTTTGATCATTTCTCCATAGGTGAATGGTTTTCCATGTCTTGCAGTTTCAAGAAGCACACGAAAGCTAGCACGAGTTGCAGCCTCTTGTTCAGTGTTGACTTTCATTAAGAAGGATTGCTGCGATTTCAATCTGCGCTTCAAAGTTTCAAATTTTACTGTTCGCAAACTTCCTGTATATTTTGAGTAATTTTGCAAATATTTCGTTTCATAATGAATGTTCTGCATTATCTATGTACTTTTCTCTTCTTTTCCATTCTAGTAAATAACACACAAAAACAAGTCAAATCAAAATATTGTTAAGTATGGGCGTTGGTCGGTTCGAAAATGTCTTTCAAACGGGGTTACACACTACTTTATTTTGCCATAGTTTCTGCCTTCCCACAAGGTAACTAGCCATGGCAGACTGACTGGGGGATCTCGCTGCCGGCTGCTAGCCCTCTCGAAGTGAGTGGAATACACCAAAACATTCTCGAAAGTACTACTGGCACCATCTGTTAGCGATAGAGGGTTCTACCACTACCTATTTCCGCTTTTGACAACTAGATGTCGTCAACTGTCATGGTCGTAACAATAATACACAATTTGACAAGTCTAGAAATGAAAGATAATGGCAGGAAAAATTAAAACGGTTCTGGCCCTTGGAACTTTCTGGAGTAATCAAGGCTGGAAAGCTTGGAGACCCCTGGTATAAACCATACCTTGCATATTAATTGACGTACAATTTAATAGTAAATGTTTTTTTTGTCATTAAAAGAATGTTCATTAATTCATTCATTTTTTCCTTTAATGCTGCTGGTTTACCTGAAAAAAATATTTAATTAGGTGCAGAATACTTATATACTGTCTTACTTAAAATATGAACAAAAAAAGAGAGAAATTAATAAGTAATATATGAATTAAAAACTATATATTTCTAAAATATATGAAAAGTTTTATTTATTGCTTATTAATTTCTCTTTTTCTGTCCATATTTTAAGTAAGGCAGTATATAAGTTTTCTGCACCTAATTAAATATTTTTTCAAGTAAACCAGGAGCATTAAGGAAAAAATGAATGAATTCATAGACATTTATTTATTGCTGTGTATAAATTGTTATGCTTTGAGAAGTCTTCAAAAGACTAACAATGGGTTTGATAACATTTTGTAAAATAGTAAACATTTAGAAAAGTAATAATCACAGAAAATGAGAGCTTACAGATCCTTTTCACTGGCATAAGAAACAGGTTTATGCACAAAATTTAAACTTAACGACTGTGAAATTATGGAAATTGAAAAAATTAGTCTCAGGTTGAAGGTAGCAAATTTCTAGATTACTAACAATTTATTTTTTTGTTGTTTTTTTTTTCTTTATTTTTTTCTTTTTTGGAACAAAAGTCCCATTATGTAAACCATGCAGAGTGAATTTATAAGAAATTGATGCTCTTAATTAGGAAATTTTTTAAATATATGGATTTGCGTCGACTACAGTTTGGATAGAACTCTTTATCAGCATTGAGGAAGAATTTGGAAAGTGGTGTCACAAGGATTCTCCAGCCCTTTTATTTATCATTCAAATGTATAACTAATCTATTATGAGTGACTTTAATATGCTGGAATGGTATTTAATGTCAGAATGTGCACCAAAGAAGCAAGTCTTGATACACAAAGAAGAAAAATTGAAAGTTACAAATGGAACAAGATAGATTTCTTGAATCTAGCATTAGCAGAATGGGCAATTCAGAGGAAAACAGGAAAATAATGGAAACAAGACACAGTTTATGGTATACACCTAGGAGACCAAGAAGAAATTAAATTATGCAAGATAAGCTGTACACTTAATTATAATTGGTGTAAATAACATGATCTGAGTACTATAGTTACTGGAAATAATATATAAATCTAATTATTATTCATTTATGCTAATAAACTTAATGCTGGTGTTTTTAAACACCCAAGCCGTGTGTGGGCAATGTTTAAAAGGTGGAATCAGGACTGAAAAATTCAATGCCATAGACAGGATTTGAACCACGGATCTTCCATTTAAGATCCGTTTAAGATCCACGGAAGATCCATGGTTCAAATCCTGTCTATGGCATTGAATTTTTCAGTCCTGATTCCACCTCTTATACAAATGTAAATTAAATTATGTGATTGGTTATTATTCAGTTCATATTTTGATTATAATATAAAATTTTGATATGATATACATAGATCTGCAGCTTGATATCCTTATTGTAAGTTTGTACCTCACTTAATGATCTCAACAGAGAACTTATTTGTTCATTCTCTCTCTCTCTCTCTCATACACATACACACACACACACACAAACGCAAATATTGCATGAATACACTAATACTTTTATTATATGCATTTAAAACTTTGTTGATACTATTTGCACCTCTTATTCTTCATGTTCCATATTTACTGTTCTATGTAAGGAAATAGCTATGTAAACAGTAGTTGAGATTGTCTATTGTTGTAAAAAGCAATAAATCTGATTTGATTTTTATTTAATAAATAACATACATTTTTTTACAGTCTCTATAAATGAATGATTTTATGCTTTGTCTTTTATGAAAACTTAAAAGAAAAAGGTTTATTAAGCAACATGGTAGTATAGGGAAAATATTTTGGGCTGTCATGCTGAGATAAAGATCTTATTAGGTCAAGCTGTTAGGTTGAGTTTTTATATAAGGTTTCCATCCACTGAATGGATATCAGAGTGTCCAGTTAGTGCTTAAGCTTCTTATTTATGCATTCATTTCTATTTTAATTCATCATCCTAGATTACCCTTCAGTTAAAGAACATTAGACTTATGGAAGAAGTAGTATTACTTGTTCTAAATTAAAATTTATCATTTTAGAACTAACAAAAACTCAGCTCAGTTTAAATATATTTAAAATATTAATTTTATAGAGGTTAAAATTCCTTTCTAAATTACCTTTATACAAGATGCCAAGCTTATAAACTTATTATGCAATACATTAACTTAAAAAATTATTATTATGGCTGTTGCAAAATTTAATGGCTGCTGATAGCTGACCATTAATATTCTATTTCCTGCTGTGCAAATAAATTTTGTGGACCCAAATGATATTTATATCACCGGCTTTAGAGTGTGATTTTACAGCGTATTTAACTACACAAAAGCGCAAGGCATGGCAAGCCTATGATTGAATTTTGTGTTGAACCACCGCCATTAAATTTTGTGACAGCCATAGTTAGTTTCATGAAAACTGAGGAATTTTAATGTTATGAAATCAAATAATATAATTATACAGTAAACAGAAATAAATTTCCTGGCAACGGGCATTCTGAGATAGACAGATAAAATTGTTTAAAAATACCAGCAGATTCCTAAAAATTGCCCTGACATGGCAGTGCTTTAAAAGCCATTCATATAATTTCTTTATCTTGTAATGAGTTAACTGTTATTACATATAGTTACAGTAACTACCCTCCTCATTAAAGCACTGTGTATGTCAGCAACTAATACTTTCAGTTTGGTGGTGTAGGAATGGGCATCAGCAGATCTTTTTTCAGGGGAGGGGGCACATGTTTGGATTTTGCAATCATGTTAATATTAATTCATTATTCTGATGTAAAACACTGTAAAAGATATGATCCTAATAGTTAATAAGTGACTGCATATTAAATTAATTAATGTCCAAGGGAGAGCTAGGGCTTTCCCCTGCCTCCCCCTTTTAGTTGCCCATGGATGTACATGCATATTTATCTATTATTTACATATATTTATCAGTACATTAAGGTTGAATCTAGTCTAGGCTGACCAGATTGTCGGTCCGGGTGGCTCAGTTGGTTAGAAGCTGGCCTACTGATCCCAAGGTCGCGGGTTCAAACCCAGCCCAGACCAATGGTTTTCAAGTATGCTTAAAAATGTTTGCTCCATGTCAGTAGATTTACTGGCATGTAGAAGAACTCCTACGGGACAAAATTCCAGGCACACCGGTGATCTGATGTGATCCAGGCAATTGACAGTTTCATTAAACAAAAAAATAAATAAATAAAACTGACCAGATTTCACAGAGAAAAAACTGGAACAATTATGTTTCTACTTAACTTTGCTACTACACTTAGACTTATTTTTCTTATCATTTATGACGATTATTTTGCAATCAAATAATAAGTGTATGATGATGCAGCAGCAGAGATATAATATCCAAACACTAATGATATCAATAATATACAGGCCTGTCATAAAGCTTATGAATCAAGGAAGATGTACAGTCATTTGATTGAAAGCTATGATTGTGATAGATGACATGATATGCAAATGTGTGTTATTCAGCAGCTAGTTTTAAATCAACCATTTCTGAGGTGTTTCTCTTAAAAAATCAATTCATCTTCTTGCTACTTGAAGATGCTGATAACACTTCCTTGTACTTCTTCTTTTGGAGGTGATCATTTATGTCACTTCTCCTACTGTGACCTATTGAAAATACTGTACTCATCTTTATCATTTAAATCACTTTTTTTTTAAGAAATGAAAATTTGTTCTTTAATATTTCATTAAATGAACACTTGTGCTTGGCCATTTTCATCAGACATAACACTTCTTGAGCTTAATATGTACATTCAAGGATGAGTAACTTTGTCCATACAGGTATCATCTGATGAACTTCACTTCTAAGCGAGAACTGTTGCTCAAAAAATCAGTAGACTTGAGGCTTTGTCACTGAGTGAGTGAAATCTACCAGCAATGCACTTCCCTCTCATCTTACTGCTGACTGTTGGGGCAGGCATGAGAAAAATGAGCACTACTAATACATGCCACATCTCTCACATTCTTCACAAAATTAGCCTCCACATGGTTTGCTTCATTAGGAGAAATGGTTTATCTGATACTTTTCTATATTGTGAAAATATATATTTCTATAACATTCTGGGAATTTTGATTTTTACAAATATTTAATTAATTGGGAAATATTGTTGTATGCATTTTGTTTCTCAATTAAAAAACTGGGACCAAATTATTTTCTCAGGACACTTATGTGAAAGCCAAGACTGTTTTAGCAAAACCTCTGGTCAGCCTAGTCTAACCTAAACCTCATTTTGAGAGCCATTGAAAAATAAATTTTCACAAATTCATGGTTTATTTAACTCCGTAGGCATCTGACACAGCTTCTTTATAGGACTTATTAGGCTAAACTGTCTTAAGTTCAATATTCAGTATTTATAGGGCTCACTTTCTCTTCCCTCATCAATACAAATCATCTATAAATATTGAAACAACAATGAACAGGCATAAATATTAGCTGCTGTATAACAAGAAAACAGAACAGAAGTGCTTTACAACTGATGAAAAGCACTGAAAAGCATTTGCTGTTTAGATCAAAGATGTATGATGTGATTTTAACATTTCACTAAATAGGTACAGGTTATGAGTATTCTTTTTGTTAGGAGACAGCCTTATACTAAGATTTCGAGAAAACTTTTGAAAATCTATTTCAAATATTGTGACAATTCATTTCCTCATACTACAGCAAAATTAGAAAAGGATGAACATCACAAAAAGTAAAAATAAATAAATGTGGATAACAACAGTCCAGTGGTTATGACAGAAATAATCAGCATAGAAAAATACTTAACATTTACAAAAAAGAAAGACTAATTTGAGATTTGAAGGAACATGTTTGAATTTCCTTATAGCTACAGGACATTGCACACTAGGTATATAGCTCATCTACCTATATTTCTGCAAACATTCATAAACATGGTTACAGTATACACATTTTACAGTTACATTATACCTATTTATTATCTTCAGAGCATGCCTTCACTGAAGGGGTAAAAGTTCCACACAGAATTAAAAATTCTGCTATCTCCTATAAGCTGTCTTTTGCAAATATCTCTTACAAATTGTTCATTGGTCAGTAATATATTAAAGCAGTATTAAAGTAATGTTCCATGACCAGAAACTTAGCAATGTTTTTACATACAATAAAGAGGGTGCTTCAAAATCTACCGTACATAGGATATTGTTATTTTATTTCATATAAATTTGCACAGTGCATTAATGAAGAAATGGAAAGGAACCATTTCTCAAACAGAATCTAACAGTTATGCAAAGGTTGTGAGGGTTTATAAAGAAGTCTCTGCAAAGCACAACTGAGGGGCACTTTTTCAAAAGTGTATACATATAGTATGCACCCAAATATAGAGCACCAGAACTGTATACACCATTGGAGCTGTTATTTAATGGGATTGTAATTAAAAGCTCAAAATGAGTGTCATTAGGCAGTATTCATGACTTTGAAACATCATTGAACATGGGCTGCTGCAGATTCTTGATTAACAAGATGATGTTCTGACATAAGTCAGTCACAGTTCTCAATGGATCAGTACAGCACACACTTGGATAGGCATCAGGTGATGTAACAATCAGGAGAATCTGATGGGTAGCTAAACTTATTTCCATGGTACCTAATTGATTCACTATGGAAAGGTTTCTTGTAATATAGCCATTCTGTATGAGCAAACGTAACACTCCACTACGAAAAGTTTTTCTTCAGCCTTGAGACCCAGTTTCAACTGCAATATCGCAGCACAATGTTCTTTGCAGTTTGCACTATGAGGAATACATAATGCTGATGCAAGGATACGTCTACAACAGTGGTGGTTCCTGGGTGATCGCATACTCGCAACTGCACACCCACTAATTTTTTCCGCATGTGAATGTGTCTTTATCTTTATAGACATGCATATGAGAAAGTCAAATGTCTAACTTTCTTCTATATGAACTTGCTCGTTTAATTTTCCCGCACCCTCTTTAGCAAATGTCACAATATTCAATCTACAAGCTGAGACACATAAACCCGATTTTGCGACTGGCAAAGGTAGCTTTTAGGCAAGGGGTACACGGGGAGAGGTGCAAAGCTTGCCTTTATGAGTACAGCGAGTCAAGGCAGCATAATCAACAAGGACAACACATGCGATTCTTACCGCGCAAGCGCACTACATTCTCAAGTCCCTCCATTCTCCTTGCTACGAGCATTTTCCTCCCATTGTTTAGCAGAATCTAGTAGGCAGCCAACGTGACGATTCTAAATACAATGTAACCATCTTCTATATTAAAATGACAGTTATATTAATGTTATAAACACAATTACATCTAGTCTTATTAAGCGATTATAAATGCATATAATTACTCTTTATGTCGTAATTTACTAAGGCCAATACTTCAGTTTCGAATAGTTATTTTGTTACAGTCTTTATTATTGTTTGTTATGTTTGTGTTCTGGCAGCAAATTGCATACAGTTGTGTCTGCACATAGCGAGCAGGAAATTTGAATCTATGAAAGTGCGGAAATGAATAACATGGTGAAACTGAAGGGGATCATCTTTCGGGTTTATTCTTAGAAGAGAAGCTGTTTTCTGTGCTTGTTGTTTGCGAGTGAGAGAAATGGCGTCTGGAAAAATAATAGTTCTTGGATATTGGTCATTTAAAACAAAACAAAATAGCAAAACAAAATAGCAAAACATAAGAGCTCAATTACCCATATGAAATGGGAATTAGAATTGCGTGATGTGTGTTAGAGAAAGAAAGGGAGTAAAGGTGGAGAGGATGTAATATACTGCACACCTACTGCGACAAGTCACGAGCCGCCACTGGTCTATAAACAGACATGCACATGGGAGCTGAGTAAAGTTCAGTACTGTATATTTTGGCGCATACTATATATGCTGAAATTTTGAAAATTCAGATTTTTGCAGCTACTTTGACTACCTTTTAGTCATGTATAATCTGTTGAAATGGTTTAATCAAAATGTAATTTTTGCTATCCTTATATAGGGTGCTGAAAACACTGAATTTTTGCAGAACTTGATATTTCTGTGAGCGAATTAAAGCAAATGATAATAAACACAAAATGCACTTTACTTCTGAGAAGAATACATTGTGGGAAAGTCAGTTACTGACAAACCCTTACTGCCATAACCAACATGCAAGTTAATGATTCACATAACAGTAACTGCTGATTAGTGCTCAATTTGTGCCTGCTTTTGTAGGGACAAGATTGCAGTAAAAGTAGTCTCTTATACTATAAGATTGAGGTTCATACAAGCAATATAGGCCTAGATGTTAGGAAGTTCAAATCATGAATAATAGCACCTAAGAAGCCCAGCAAGAACAAGAAAATGCCAACTATTGCATATCAATGAATCTAATTTCTTATGAAGAAATGAATGCTAAATACCTGATTTCTTTTATGATGATATTACAGGTTTTGAACAGTATGTACACAGTTTAAACAAAATAGACCAGGGTAATGCCCATATATCAGGCCAATTCATGATGATTATTCTAACACACACAAACCATATGTAGATAAACTTCAAAAGGTAGAATCAGAAATGATAAGTTATTGCTGAAGTATTTCCTATTACTATCACCAAAATGTAATGAGTGATGGTTTATGAAATATCCAAAAAGACAGTATTGTTGTCATGTCAGATACTTATACTGGAAGCCCAATTAAGGTTGAGATATTGAAGTCCAGAAATAGCTCTCAGGAAGTAAAGAAAGCAGTTACTTTCCAAAAATGGGACATGGTCAGCTAGCAGAACATGAAAGAAAGATGATTTAAAATTCATGAGGACTTTGAAATATCCAAAAGAATAGAACAGTTTTATAAGGGCATTATTTAAAGTCACCATTAAGTTTCTAGTTTATTGGAGACTGTATTTTGGTAATGTTATGTTACTATTTTGCACATTTATTAAATTGTCATACTAGACATGCAATATGAATGATACTTATATCTGTAAAAGGGATAAAAGAAAAATTACATTTTGAACATGTATATTAACAGAACTTTTACATTCCAGCTTTGCATGTATCGACTTTTGAAAAAACTTGGAAATTTTATCGCTCTATCCCGATATTAGAAATGAACATTTTAGAAGTGTCAGATAAATAATCAAATATGTACTTAAAACCTTTGTGTAAATTCTAATTTATTTTGTATATAATTAACGTTATGGTATGATATTTTACAACATGCATTTGCTGAAAGTTTAATTTTTTCAAATATTGATTTTTAAAGAAATGCTCCTTAGTTCTGTATGACATTACAGTAAAGCGGATTAAGAAATTCTAGGATGCAGTGGATTAGTCAAGGATCAATAAACTTCACACAGCAAATATAAAGGCAACACTGGCAGTGATATCTAAAGATCCTGCAGAAAAGCACCAAGAGTCATCAGTAGCTCTGAGATGAATCAATAATGACCGTGTCATTCATGTTATGTAGAAGAACATGTAGCTTCCATACAACTTATAACTCTTACAGTATCATATCAATAAGGATGATCTGTATAGGCATAAGTTTTTACAAATGATATTCTGAGATACTTAACTCAATGATGATACATCCATAGATTCACGGCCAACTTTTACCCAGTGTTAAAACTAACCATCAAAATATCTGGTAGGTCCTGAAGTGACATGAATCTTCAATGGATTGAACCTTCCAAAAGCAGTAAGGTAAATAACATGCGAGATTTGAGACAGCCAAGCTTATAGATCCCATTTTCATCAACTGTAACTTAAATACAGACATCTTTCAATGCTTCAGACACTGTTATTCCCATGGTTTTGATCAGTGAGGCACATTTCTACCCTTTTCTAACAAGACAATGTACACCCCCTCACTATTGTATGTTTAAATGTTGGTGGTTGGATGTCCATTATTCCTTCCCTTGGAAAAGCCATTGCGGATCTAAGAAAGCACTCATTGGACTTCACAAAAATTAATTTTTTGCTGGTGAGGTCAGTTCAAATGGATCATTTATTAACAGAAAACTAGACATTTTGATAATTAAAATGCTGCATTCTTAATACAAATGCCAACATTTATGTTGAGCATCCAAAGCAATGCTAATAGTTGGGCCAAATGTATTTTATATGCACATTCACCACATTGATTGTTACATTGAAATATTTTGCAACCTCATAAATCACTCCAAATAAAATTTCCATATATTCTATGCACAGAAAGTTTTGAATCACCCTTTACATTTGGTATAATTTTTTCTGTAGCCTAACATTATTACATAATTAAAACACGATTATGATTTAGGCTTTTGTACATTTCAGTTCTATCTGTCAACTATGCCTATTCCTTCAATATAGCAGCAGTAACTTATCTTAATTACTGAGGAATAAACAACAATTATGCTTCAAAAATAAAGCCAATAAAATATTTTTAAGTTAATAAGCTATGTTTCTGTGGATTAATTTTTGTTCACCAGATGTATATCTGTTTATGACATATTAAATATCTTTTAATATGGTGCTCTTAAATTAAAATGCATGATCTAACCTCAAGTAAAATTTCATAATATTTTTACATATTTACAATGAACTGCAAAAATTTAACAAACTTATAAATACCTAATTATTACAGGAATAACCAGAACTATTTTAATCGTATTTAGATATTGCAAAGAGCTATTCATTTAATTTTCACCAAAGAATCCCAAAGCCTCTTTCAGAACCCTTAATCTAAGTAGAAAACTCTCATCCATTATGTAGTTATCATTTGGAACTTATTGACTTTATTAGCTGGTACTAACCAAAGATTTGTGCCCCAAAATGTACATGCAGCAAAATGCACCAAAGTATGCAGCATAAACATACTTTCAGATTTACATCAGACAGAGAAAACATCAACATGCACTTTTTCATTGGTATGAATATAGGTCTTAAAAATTTCCTAAGCATGTTAGGAAAATGTTACAGTGTTTGAAGGACCTTTGACCACAAGTTAGCACAAGCCTCCTCTTTAAGCACTATTTATATATTTTTTGTCTGTTTTTATCATTTTTAAAGTTTATTTTTCCATTATAGTAATAAAGTTTATTGCAAGTACCACATTTGTTGGTCACCTGCAAAGGTAATTTTACCATTACTATTATCAACAAAGGCTTTTCTTTGCACAAGTAGATAGTTAACATAGAAAATGTGCATTAAAGACACCCATGCACAACTATTATTTACATACAAAAGCCTATGATGTGTAATTGCATGCATTGCCATGTAGCTATCAGGTTATCAGTGGTAGCAACAACAAGATGGTCAACAACCATAGAGATTTTGAAACATGGAATTTGGAACCTTGTCCTGCATACAAAAATTATAAGAAATCAAAAGTAAGAAAGAATGTTAACATATGGAGAATAAACAAAGGAACACATTAAACTAAATTATTTATAGAAGCTAATTCGGCAATCACTTAGAAGGTATACAGTAGTCTCATGATTGTGCGAGCTAACTGGACCGAGATAACCTCGGATATAGAAAAACTACTATAATGAGATTAATGTACTAATATGTAATAAATGATGAAAGCTGCTTAAAATTGCATAGCAATTGCTAATTAGAACGTAATTCCTTAAAATTTGCATTGTATACATTAGACATTTTATCTTTTAATTAAAAGATAAACTGACTATAATATTATATGAGAAGATTACTTTTGGAAAAAGTATCATCTTGGATGCTGTGATATAATGCCAACATTTTAAGGTTATAGATCAAGTGGCATATACTCTTCTTCATGCTCACTGTAGGCTATAGTAACGTTTATCACCTTCAGTCCATCAGAATGTAATATTTTTGGGGTCTCAGCATCATGGCCCTCTTCAGGTTTGATAATCATATCAACAATAACATCATCAGTCAACTCCATTTGTTGATCTTTGTTACACCACTTGAGGACATCTTCAGTTAAAAATGGTATTTCTACCGGTAGTCCAGTAGCTAGCTGGAGAACTTGAAAAATATTTTCACTGTCCAATTCGGGCAGACCTTTTGGATTTCTCTAAGCCAAACAGTTTTCTTCACAATCTTTGTACTGTTGAATTCTTAACTTCATCTCATGTTTCGAATATGAAACGTTTTTCATGATTAGTTTTTCAGAGCTTCCATTGTGCCTGTCCATTCTATCTGAAAATCAACTTTTGAAGAAAGCTCCATTAGTAGTTTCATTCTGATTTTCTTAAGAACCCATAGTGAAGTCATATTACGTGATAAGAGCATATCTTTATGAATGATATGAGGTTCATTGTCACATACCTCCTAGCATTGCACTGATACAGAAAATGTTATGTTTATTTTTCAACAAGTGCCTTGGTTAACTCTAAGCCTCAGTTTATCAGGCCTCAGTTAATTGCGAGCCTACTGTACTGTAATTTTTGAAAAATGCAGCACTCATTGATCTTAAATGGTTGCTTATACATCTTAAATAGGTATGTCAGTGCTACTTTGATACCTTGTTATCCTTGTTGTTGGTGTTGAGGCTGGCGCACACTGGCCTGTAATGACTAGAACAGAAGTTTGCAACTGCACATCTTCCACAAAAGCTTAATGCTCAGTGCTCGGAATATTTCAATCAGAAAATTTAGTTGGTCATCAGATATGGAGAGATATAGCAGCAAAAGCTGCAGCTCCTGTTGTTTCCGATCTCTGATTAATGGATCACAAATGTGATTGCTGTTTTTCTGCATGTGCAGCAAGATCAAGCATTTGTGAGACAAACAAACCGGTTACTGTACTACCTTCATAGCAGAAGGACATATTTGGCTCTCATTATGCCTGAGCAAATTGAACCATATTGGGAAGGCTACATTACTGCCCTTTCCAACATTCAGTATAACTATTCTGCTAGTATTGAAGCATGCAAGAAGCAAAATTTTGTTGTGCTTAAGTACAGTATTGGCTCAGTGTTGATTACAAAGGGAAAAGGCTGCATGGGATTAACTCCACAAGGAACAAAATAGGCAAACCCAAGAATGCTACTAAACACTCTCCAGGCATGATAAGGAAGGTCGAAGCCCTCATCTCTGGCAGTAATCTAGCGACACAATGGACCGTTGTAAACAAATTGGGAATATCCCTTAAACTGTTAAAACCATTGTAAACAAAGATTTAATGGAGAAACATCACAAAGGTTGAGTTCATAAGTTATTGCCACACCACATCTCAGAATGTTGCACCAACAGCAGGAGGCTTTATGAGAAGCACCTGGCAGGACAAAATGGAAATTTGTGGTCAGATTAGATGAGGCATATGTGTATCTTAGTGACTACAACAAACCCCATGCAATTTACTGCTGACCAAGGGGGGAAACATTTTGAAAAATGATATGCTGAATGCAGAGAAAGTTTTGCCAAGGGATTTATTGTCATTGGTGGTTACTGCTACAATGGGAAACTGACAGTTTGTGGAGTTGCTAAAAAGACTAAGATCAATTCCATGTATTATCAGGATGAAGTTCTCACCTCAATTTTCCACACTGAAATCTGAGACCAAAACAATGTCTGGGTGTACCAATAAAAGGTGTCCAGTCATACTTCTGTTTTGACTCTCACACTCTTGCAAAGAATGTAGCAGGAAATGGAATACACACTATTCCATTCAGCAATGTGTCACTGAAAGCTTTTGGTGCCTCTCTGATGGATTTTCTCCTTTGAACTCTTGAAAACGGCATTGGGAAGTAGGCATTCTTGGACAAATTGGTCTTTGGAAAGCCTGTAAAGAGGAGTGGGAACTTCTGGACATGACTCACTACATAAGAGTCTTCTCCAGTGGAAACTGAAGTGCAGAGAAATTGCTCAGATGAAAGCACAAAAAATGCAACATGGTGGAAACATGGCTTATTGTAAGGTAGGAACAAAGTCAAACTTGTTATCAGAGATAGGAAACAACCACCCATATTAGATGTTTTAGCAATTGAAGAAGAGGAGGGAGAAAGAGTGGAATCACAGCATAAACCAGAAAAGAAATCAGTATGGTGAATTTATTAGTAGCTATCTTTTTTCAGACTTGCAAGAAGATCCCAGGAAAGTTTTTCATGGCACAACTGGTTGAAATAGTTGCATGGTCATTAATAATCCATTGTCTCAGCTATCAGCCTTCTATTTATGTGCATATTGTCACCGCGCCCGCCGCATCTAATTGCCGACAACAGCAGTGTCACCCATCGCATTATTGTCGGCACTACCGCAAAGGAGCCGAAGGAAAGAGTCAGATGTATGTGAAGGTTGAGGAGTCGTGCCGACGGAGAAGGGACAGTTCTTTGTGTTACGAGTTCGGAGCCGTGCTGTTGGAGAATCGAAAAAGACTTTCTTGTTGTTGCAACGAGTGTACAAAGTTACTGTTTACGGAAATAAAAGTGTTTCTTTATCTCGACTACATCTGTCTACTTTACTTCACACTCACCACCAGAAAAGTCACACTGGTGTCAGAAGTGGGATTCGTCGAATTGCTTCTAGTTTCGTTACATCGTCGTTAGAAGTTGGAACGTTAGAACCAAGATGGAGGAAGATTCGGAAACCAGGATGATGGCAATGATGAAAGAATTATTCGCCGAAATGAAGACGGCAAACGACAACCTCGTTGCCGAAATAAAGAGGAGAAACAACCTCGCTGCCGAGCTGAAAGAGATGAAGACGGCAAACGACAACCTCGCTGCCAAAATGGAAACGTCAAACGACAACCTCGCTGCCAAAATGGAAACGAGAAACGACAACCTCGTTGCCGAGCTGAAAGAGATGAAGACGGAGCTATCGGCGAAAATTGATGGCGAACTGATTGGCGTGACGGAAGACGTGGAAGAACTCGGCGAAAAGGTGGTAGACCTCTGCCAGCACGTGGACGTCGTGGAGGACGACGGGGAACGTCTTGGCGCCCTGGTAGTAAGAGTTGACGAGAGCGTCAAAGTACTGGATGCCAGGGGCAGACGGAATAGCGCGGAGCCGGGGAGGGAGCACCTAGTGGCCGAGGCGACAGTTGCGCCCGTTTCAGATGATGTGAGGGAAGACGTGAAACAACTCGGCGAACTGATTGGCGTGACGGAAGACGTGGAACAACTCGGCGAACTGATTGGCGTGACGGAAGACGTGGAACAACTCGGCGAACTGATTAGCATGACGGAAGACGTGGAACAACTCGGCGAACTGATTGGCGTGACGGAAGACGTGGAAGAACTCGGCGAAAAGGTGGAAGACCTCTGCCAGCATGTGGACGTCGTGGAGGACGACGGGGAACGTCTTCGCGCCCTGGTAGTAAGAGTTGACGAGAGCGTCAAAGTACTGGATGCCAGGGGCAGACGGAATAGCGTGGACCCGGGGAGGGAGCACCTAGTGGCCGAGGTGACAGTTGCGCCCGTTTCAGATAACGAAAGTGTACGTCTCGGGGAAGACAAAGGGACAGTTCAGGGACGTCGTCGAGGATCCCCTGGAGGAGTGTGTCGGGTACGTAACCAACCAGGATATGACGTGGAGGACGATCAGCAGGGAAGCGCACATGCAAACGAGCAATACGCGAGAACCGACTTGGCGTGTGACATGGGGGGGACCGTCGGACCCATCCAATCACCTGACGCATAGTGCCGTGAACGGAAGAATGGTGGACATCATCGTGGACGGCAGGATACAGGAGAGGCCGTGCCGAGCACGAGTGAACACGAGTGCAGCGGTGGTCGTGACTCGCGCGGATGTGGCGGGGGTTGTTGCCGGACCCATCGGAAGCAAGGTGGCTGCGAAGGTGCGCCAGAGAGGTCGGCGGACATGGTACTCAGTGAACCGTTTCCAAGTGCGCAGGATGGCCCGTCAACACACCAGGAAGAAGGGCAACTGGACGAGGGACCGTCAAGACCGGCGGTACTGTTGCAGAATTTCGAAGCAGGATGGCATACATCGTCCTACCCGGACCAAGGGACACTATCCAACAGCGATACCTAGGATCGTGCCTCCTGGAGAAGAGGTTCGATGGGTTAGTCCACCGGGGCGCAAGGGAGATGCCGCAGTGATAGTGCTGGTCGGGACGACCAACTCTGAGGAGGGAGCAGTGTCACCGCGCCCGCCGCATCTAATTGCCGACAACAGCAGTGTCACCCATCGCATTATTGTCGGCACTACCGCAAAGGAGCCGAAGGAAAGAGTCAGACGTATGTGAAGGTTGAGGAGTCGTGCCGACGGAAAAGGGACAGTTCTTTGTGTTACGAGTTCGGAGCCGTGCTGTTGGAGAATCGAAAAAGACTTTCTTGTTGTTGCAACGAGTGTACAAAGTTACTGTTTACGGAAATAAAAGTGTTTCTTTATCTCGACTACATCTGTCTACTTTACTTCACACTCACCACCAAAAAAGTCACAATATGTAAGAAGCAGTAAGTTGAGGAAGTAAAATGCATATGTAATATAGCAAGAAGCATTTACAAAGGCCACCTGTCATCAGCAAAAGCTTCCAAGAGAGTCATATAGCAGGTATTCTTCTTGGAAGGAGTGGAAGCCTATCACTTTAGATCTGGCCAGTGCCCATTTGTCTACTAAATAACATGAATCCGACCATCATGGAAATTTTTTGCTTTATTCTATTCCAATCATGACGGCCTAATGTGTGCCAATCTTTAAATGTGACTATAATATAACATGGTTTGTATTAGAAACAGGGGTTTCCTGTAAAAATGAGTGCATAATAAAGAAGTGGCTGAAGACCATCAACAGCATTTGACTATAGATAACGTGTTTTAGAATGTGCATCCATTTATTAATGATGAGAACTTTGCAATATGGAAGTTGTATAAACTATTTTTGAAGTGTTATCAAATGTTATGTGATGGGAGAGAAACATAGACAAAAAAATTATTTTGCATCAGATTTAAACAGATGACCTCACATTTCAGATCACAGAAAGGGACACCATACACAACTTGTGAAGCTAAGATGAGGTCTTGCTTTTGCACATTAACAAAATAGGCAACATCTGTGTTTATCATTGTTTAAATGGAACATCAAGATAATGAATACCTAATATAATAGATTATCATATGCAGCAAGGAAATTACATTTAGGTTAATGAAAGAAAGCAAAGGAGTATTTTAGTTATTTGCACCAAGGTTGCTGAGAATTTTTTTTGAATGCTTGTCAGGCAATCTCTCTGAGCAGAATTGAACAATTTACCATTGATACACTGTGACAGAGCTGTAAGTTTCTCTTTCTTTTTCCCCATTTTCTTTCAACTGCCTATTCTTCTGCCTTCTAAAAGATAGAAGTAATCAAATGATGTACAAATAACCTCAAGAGCCGTTGGTTCATTAACTATTCTAATACCCATTTATTCATTTTGTTTTTCTTGAAAGGGAAAGCCTCAGGAAAGACTTTCAATTTGTACCCATGCGACTTTCTTTATTCACTCTTCCACAAACTATTCTTGAAAAACTTTATTCTTCTATGTACCCACTTCTTGTTAATTTAAATAAACTTTCATTACTTATTCCCATATAGGTGTAAAAAAATGCAGTAAACTGAAGTAAATGGTTGATTTTTAAAAGCAGAATCCTATGGGATTGCTTTAAAGTTTTATTTTCTTTCTATGAATACCAAAAACGAAAACAAAATGGATGGTCTGGTAGTTAGCATGCTGCCTTCCAAATCCAGGGCTTTTAGGTACAACAAAAAAGGAATATCAACTAACCAGTTGTGAAAAGTATTTAAAAATTCAAACCAATAACAAAGAATATCTCAAAAATCAACAACACCACAAGATAGTTTATCTCACATAAACTACATACTTTTAACTAGCCCCACTTTTTTGTTTAGTAAGATTTTGTCTACCTCTTATGGCTTTCCAATTATACAAAACTCATTCAGAATAAAGAGATTTCACAGGGTATTGCCAGGAAATTCAAGATATAAATTTAGTTTGCACAAAAATACCATAAAGGTGTGCAATTTTAACCAAAATATTTAGAGCCATTTTTGACAAAATAAGAAAATAACAAAAAATTTTCCATTTAAAGGGAAATTTGGGGGGTCAGACTTTTTTAAATATTTATGTTAGATCCTTGAAAGAGAAACTTGAATACAAAGTTTCGTACTTAACCGAATTTTCATTTTTGAGCTATACTGCTCACAGTTAGACACACACAGACACATACAGTTTCTTTCAAAAACCACTCTTTTTTGTGGCCAGGGAGGGGGTGAGAGGGATTGTTCAGAGAGCTTGAAAATGTGCATTGGTGGTGAAATTCCAGTATTAAGTTTCTAGCTGGAATGCATGTAATAGTTCCTCTACTTAAAATAGTAAGTGGTAGAGAATGTACAATTCATACTGAAGCAATACATCATCTGACAGATAATCAAACCTGGCATACCAGAGCAGGTGTACTAAACCTTACCCCTAAAATCTCAGCTGTTAGCAGGGTTTTGGTTGGAAAATTAAAACTACTGGTACTCAACTAAATATCCTAACTTTTCCAGGCTGGCTCAAAGGGATGCTGTCCTGCAGTCACTTTTTTTTTGCTATAGGAGATTACTTTTGCTTATCACATCTTAGTTAAGGACCAGAATGTCACAAACTCAGAAAGAGGAGACTCAGATCAGGTCTTTCCAATTTGAGCACTTAGCGCAGGGTGCACTGGTGCAGCACGCAGTGTGCCTTCCTCATGTTGCGACTGCGACCTCAACTGTATGTGTATGACAGACAGTAAGAGTAACATATTGACTCTCTTCTCACACAGATGTGGTGTTAAATATGATATAGAAGATAATGGAACAGTTATTACAGCTTCTCCTTTGTTACAAAACGCTGTTTAATTCTTCATGGGAAGATTTATATTTTCTTGCCAATGCTGAAGGGAAAATCCAATGCTTAGTTTGTCAAAGAAATTAATGATATGACACCTAAACTGAAAAAACACCACCTAATTTCCAAACAGTGGTTATAAAACTACAGTGCAATGCAAGCCTAAAAGACAGTACTACCACTGCAGTGGTCATGTAATTCATTTTTACAAAGTTGTTAATCAACAGGAATTTTGCAAAATTCATACATTTGCCTTAAAATTTGTGTCAATGTTTGGTACAACTTATGCATCCAAACAGATGTTTTCAATTATGAATTTAAATAAAAGTAAAAGCAGGATGTCTCTATTTGATGCTGCCTTAGGGGTGGTACTATGAATTTCTGCTGTCAAATCCGTTATACCAAATATTTATAAATTAGTTGCCACAAAATGATGTCAAAAATCTACTTAAATGGTAAATGTGCACAAGGGTAACTAAAATACATGAATCAATAAATGAATAAATCATGTGCTTGTGTAATCACAAAATTGTCATTAATAATAATTGTTTTGGTAAGCTGCACGCAGACTGATGACCTGTCCCATTCAACTGACAATGCAACATTCACCTCACCGCAAGTACTTTGACTAGCACTACCGCAATACCTTCTTGGCTTACTTCTGTCACTTCACCTTCCTCCATCTCTCTGGTGCCTAGCTCAACACTGGTGTTATTGTTGGTGCTGGCCAGGACCCCGATGGTGCCTCATTTAGAAAGACCTGAGTTAGATCAATGAGTTGGCCTAAAACTGTTGGGCAGGTGTTCTTTGGTTCTTTGGAGGTTAATTGTATAGATCAAGTTTCATAAGATTACAAGTATCTAAGAGTAATTATTACATGGAATAATTCACAACAAGCACTTGTATGTGGTTACACCAATCCCACATTATGACAGGTGTAAAAAATTGTTCAAGTTGCACCCCTACAACTCTGCCAACTATTGCTATGGCACTATCACAAGACTATCTGATGAGACATTGTTTTAAATATTCTTTGATATGAAATGTTACACTTAACTTGGTTTGCCTAAGCGGTTGATAATAATTGTTAATTTAGGTGGATAAGATTAACTCACTATTTTTCTTTCAATTCTTTTACGTACAGTAAGCGACAAAGACATCCCCACCCCTCCATTAGGAATTATAAGGTTATTTTCTGATCAGTAAATTATTAGAATTTTATCCAAACAAGTAAACACCAATGGTCTTGTAAGAGTAATGAGCATTGTATGTTTCAGTACTTCCAGTGCTCACTTTGGACAATTCTATAACTACTGGTACTTAGTACTGAGCACCGGGCCAACTATAGCCCTGGCTGTAAATAAATAAGTATTCAAATATTTGAGAGGTAGAACTGGAACTTAAAAATTCAATGCCACAACTGGGTTTTGAACCACAGACCTTCCACTTACTGGGCGGCTGCTCTAACCACTGAGCTATTGTGACAAACTGCCAGAATGGCATTAAATTCTCAAACCAGTTTGTATTTCTCCTGGTAAACCACAAAGGCAGTCTCACATCAGAGACAAATTACCCCAATGGTGACTTACTATTGTAAGTACTTTATATCCCAGGATTAAATAACCTTGAGATGGTAATTATTATTTATTTATGCCAACAAACTTACTGTTGGTGTTTTTAAACACACAAGCCGTGTGTGGGCAAAGTTTGAAAGGTAGAACTGGAACTTAAAAACTCAATGCCATATCTGGGATTTGAACCAAAGATCTTCCGCTTACCAGGAGAAATACGAACTGGTTTGAGAATTTAATGCCATTCTTGCAGTTTGTCACAATAGCTCAGTGGTTAGAGCAGCCGCCCGGTAAGCAGAAGGTCTGTGGTTCAAATCCCAGTTGTGGCATTGAATTTTTAAGTTCCAGTTCTACCTTTCAAAGCTTTATATGTTTACTATAGATTCCAGCTATATAAAATATAAAACTAAGAAAAATAAAAGGCTTTTCTCAAGAATTTCAGGATGTACATTTTATTCCTTGAAACATTAATGTCATTTCCACATTCAAAATATTTTAATCGAAATTTTCAGCTACTTTTTTAGAAAATACAAATAATTGAAGAGTCTTGAAAAGGACCTTAACTGAGCTGGTGCAAGCTCAATAAGGATTCTTACAGGATACTAAGACTTCAGCATCCATCTTTAGCATTCAAAGAATTTTTTATTCTGAGCAATGGGTTCACATATGGGTACATTCATGTGAATTTAAGAGATTTCAAATATGTCTTTATGATGAAATTATTGTACTGATGATCCGGGTCAAATTTAGTATGTCTGTAGCTTAGATACAGGGTAGAGAAAATAAAAAAAATAAATGAATTGATTCTGCACATTTAAGATTCCCTATACAAATATACATTGCATAAAAGCCTCATAAGCTTTTATCCAAAAAATGTTGAACAGTCAAATAGGACATCAACATTTCAAGGAAGATCAGACTTCTCAACAAACAATCACACATTCCACATGGAATGGAAAACTCTCTTAAAGACAATAAAGTAACAATGTGCTGATTGATCAACAAACATAAAGGTATATGTAATAATGACACAGTGCCTAAATTGTATAACATCTCTTGTGTTCTTCATTTCCTTATATGAACCCATGTTAAACACTAATTTAACAATTACTTGAAGCTTCTTTATAATACAATATTTCGAAAATCAAAAGTTCAGCATATGATATTAGAATAAAACTGCACAAAATAAAGTAGGGCTAAAATGTATCAGATGTAAAATCAGATAAACTTAATTAAATAATATTCCTGTTTCTTATTTTCTAGCATCATAGCATATTCAAAAGTACACTCATTCAAAACTGCAGCAGTGTAGAGTTTTACAAATCTAAAGAACAACTGGTTAAATCTATATTTAGCTATTTTAAGAAAGGGACACTCGAGCAAGAATTTTATGATAATTTTTTATTTGTCCTTGTACCAAAGCTAATATTTATTTTACAACAACTAAAAGATATACCACAGTGAAATCTATTCAATATTTCTAGCTGGTTAAAGAAGAAAGGAAAACTGGATCATTACCAAGCAGAAAGAGCAGTTTTAGATATAAATTCCAGTTAGTTAGATATCTACCTCAGAACTAGTTTCTAGGACTGTCTTCCTTATCGTTAGCTGACTGCAACTGTATTTTACATATTACAAAGGATAAATAATAGGCCAAAAATACAAATGGAAGAAAAAAATTGACCAAAAATACATGATTGAACGTGAATGATTTGAATAAGTGTTATTTAGCTTTGAATATTAAGAAAAGAAGATCCATTTGCAATCAACTAATAATGAGGTAGCCATTTGTTGAAGCTATTTCTGAGGTAAATATCTATCTAATCTATTGAAATTAGTACATGTGGGAGCACATCTAAACCTTTTATGAAATTCTTTCATTGAGTCTTCCAAATTACAAAGGAAAAAGAGTAGTACTGAAGCTCAATACAAATATATTTATTATTTATTTATGACAACAAGTACGAATCAGCTGGGGAATTTAATGTCAGACTGGTAAGTTGGCCATGGTAGCTTAGTGGTTAAAGTAGCTTCTCGATAAGTGGCAGATATGTGGTTCAAATCCCGGCTATGGCATTGAATTTTTCAGTCCTGATTCCACCTCTTAAACAAATATATTTTTCTTTAGAGCTTACCCATCAATTGAAAGCATCCCACTGTTCAGGTGGATGTTAGATGCAAAGAGCATCAAAGAAAATCTTAGGCAGATTTTGTATCATTTTCATCTTGAGGCATCTTCTTCACCTTACCTATTGCAGAGCATTTTGGTTTGATAACATAGCAGTAAGGGGGAAAAGAGGGGATGTTGATGCCTTTGCTTTCTCTGAAAATGACCCACTGACACATATTTAGAATTACACACATACACATAGAGAAATAAAAGATGTCTTTGTTGTTGTTGTTGTTTTCTAGTGCCTTGCATCTGGCAATGAAGCCATTAGCGTTCGTGCTTTCCAGTACTTTTGAACTGTAGTTTCTTCTGATCTTAATGCTTCACAGGTCTTCAAGTGTTCTTCATTCATTTCTGCTGGATCGTTACACAAGACACATATTGGTGAGGCTGAGATACCTATTCTGTAGAGATGACTTGCCAAGCAGTCATGTCTTTGTGGTCTTTGCCAATTATTCCAAAGCCTTTGATTTGGTCAACCAAAAGATCCTGATAGATAAGTTAGAGGAGCTAATCGGCAGAACAAGTACAACCATAGTTATATCGAACATTGTGGCAGAGAACTACATCCAAATAGGTGACGAATTGGGAAAATCAGATTGGCTACCACAAACCAATGGCATCCTCCAAGCTGATCCATTAAATACTATCCTGTTTAATGCCCTTAGGTATGACATTGCAAAAGAAATAACAGGAGCCAACATGTGCATCTATGTAGACAATATCACCATCACAACGTCACACACAGGCACACTACATATAGTGATAGATGCATTAAGCAAGAGGGCAGGGAGAAATGACATGAAGATATGTGAAGAGAAGATAGAAGTGGTAGTATTTAGAAAAGGAGACAGGCTCACAGAAGCAGAAAATGTAAAATGTAATGCGTAACTTCTCACAACAGGCTCCACATAGAAGGGATAGAAAGAGTAAGAGCCCAGATATACTTCAAACAAGTTCTGGAAGTATCACAGAATTTCAGATCACGACTAGCTCATAAATTGCCAGGTAGATGTTCTTACTAGAAGATATGTGGAATCCACTATTGCTGTCAGCTATGGAAGACTACAAGAAACTTCAACAGGACCTACAAGAGAAGAAAAAAACATACCTGCCTATGGAATTCTATGCAACCTGCATGAAGTAAGGCAGATCCAGATGCAAGTGAACTACAAAATGTGGCATGTGACTATAAGATTGGCAATTCATGGCTTCCCCCATAAGATGTGTTCCAAAAAGACTTTCCATGACCCAAGTGATACCTGCATTTGTGTTCTGTGTTCCAAAAAATGTTATCGATGTCATATTGTAAAGTATAAAAGTAGACAAAAATCCATTGCCACAAAGCAAAGACAATTAAGTTTCAAAATACTCTCTGTATGGTTTGAGTGCATTTTTACTTTATTATTATAAAACAACATTAAGTTGAATATAAAACACAAAGAAAACAAGTATTGCCTATTTAAAACTTCTCATACTCATATGATGAATTTCTAGTTTCTAAAATAGACTATTAATAACTAGTAGGTATTGCATTAACAGTTTAATGCCATTATTGGTAAAATCTGTAAAACAATGGTGCTGATCTTAGCAATTTATAGCCTAAAACTAAAGATTGCAGGCTATGAAGTTTTTTGTAATATAAGAGTGAAACTGTAAAGAAAAAAATGTCTTATTTAGGTTTGAGAAATATATGACAATAATAATATTAAAATGTATTATTTTATAGTTTTTAATGATAAACAAGCTTAATTTGATAACAACAGTCAGAATAAAGGATGAAATGCTCAGTGAGTAAACTGTGTTTATATAAACCATAAAAAATACAGGTAAACATAGCTGAAAAAGCTAATAGGGTTTACAGATTATGAAGTTATTTATTATTAACACATTTCATAATGTTGGAGTAACACATTTTGCTTCTTGATGTTTAGACTGCTCCCTCTTAACATCAAAGGTCTTATATTGAATTCATATTTTATTCTCATCTAGTCTTCTGTTATTTTCCTTTTTTTTTTCCATTGATGCCTTACTAGTTTTACTCTTCTATAACATCTTTCATCAAAATAATTTAGGTATATTATCTACCTTAAAAAATTCCATCCTACTCAAAATATTGATGTTTTATTTTATATTATTCTGATATTACAGAGAAAGAATAATTTGATCATGTATTCTATAGTAAATCTATTTCAAGTTCATAAGTAACCTGCATTATAAATATCCTTAACTGTATATTTACATAGGTAGCATATGGCAGGCTGCAGGAATCAGCTCTCTCCACTTTCCTTTCCATTATCATCACTACTGCCCTATTTAGCTCTAAATAATAAGCCTCCCACTTTCCTAATGTAATATGGAAAACACGAAAACAGACAGTAAGTATATTGTCACATAGCAATTCTGTTCAAGGGCATCTGCATACAGTTTTTGTGGAAGATGAAAATATTTAAAAAGCAACTAATCATTAACTTTAAGAAATTTGCAAAAAATCAAGTAAAAGATATATTGCAGTTAGGAGTTAGAGAGTAAGGAACAGAGAAACCTCCAGTGACTGGAACATAGCATTGCAAGTGAGCCATTGTGGGCCAATTTCGCTTCTGACATAACCTCTAGGAGGAAGGAATGAAGGGGAGACCCAAAGGGTAACCAGATCTACATGATGCGCACTAGCAAGATCGAAATTGCTAATCATTTCAACATGATACTAGTGTTCGAATCAGACTTTCTGACAATGGGGGAAACTTAAGATTGTGTTATATTCATGGCAATAATGGTAGTAATACCAGTAGCAGTAGCATTGGTGTGTTATATACAAACAACATAGCAGCAGCATTTTACTGTCTTTAAGACCACTGTGATTTTGTATTTATGAGCCGTACAGACATATAATTCTCCCAAAACTGTTTCAGGAAGGTCAGGGGCAAATTCTTTTCCTTTTTTCAAATCTAGTTCTGTCTGCACATGCCCTGATTAGTGTAATGCACTTACTCTCACTAATTTGTTAACACATGTCACTTCCAATGCTGCAATTTTTACCTGAGAATCTATAATATTACTTGAAGTTGAAGCCGGAGATTCGAAGTGCAATACATCACTGTCATTACTTTCTGTAACTTTTCACACTCTTGTCACAAACATATTCATGCTGACAAACACTAGAACGCCGAATTACAAGAAACTAGACTGAATATTGCAACCTGAAGTTATTATTGCTGGCACAAAATGCTGTAATTGTGACCCTGAATACCAACCCAACTAATGAGCCTGAGAATTGTATATTGTTTAGCTTACTAGCGATATGATAATTTGCTTACAGCTTGCACTCATACCGTGTACAGTCTGTATCAAAAGTGTTCCAGTCTTCTTGTATTTTCAAAGAACAGTAATAGTAAATACTTTCACTAAAAAGCAATATAATTCCCTGGCAGGGAAGGAATTCTTCTTTGACAAGCCAGGGAAATTATTTAATGAGAGGAGGAAATCCACCTCATCCCCTCATTAATTGGAACCCTGCATGACACCAATTCTGATGCCAGCTATCCCTGCCTGCACCACCTGGAGTTCACAGCATAGCATAGGGACTTTCTATGGATCTATCAGTCCAGCAAAGCTCCATGGAGAAATCTTTCCATAGCGCAAATTCCACCTCTACCACAAATACCAACTGCCTTTGCCTGATCCTATAATCCTAAAACAAATGAAAAGAAATTATGGACAGGAAATTTGTTGCAGAAGAAGGACCATCTATGCTCAGGAAACCAGGAAAAACTCCATGGTGGGAGCGTCTGTCCCAACAGAAATTGAACTCTGGAGTTCCCAAATGCGGGTCTCATGGTTACAGGGAATTATGAACCTGACTGCCAATCCAGCTGCTGAATCTAGGAATTGTTTATGTTTGCTTACTGACAGCTTGCAACACATGCAGTTTACATTGAAAGTGTTCTGCATCTGGTTGTTTTCAAAGAGAGTAGTAAATGGTACTTATTTTATATTTATGAATATGACTCCTATATTTTCAAAGTTAACTGTTAAAGTATCACTTGTTCAGGGTAAAGAAATAATTGTGCACAGCAGTATACTTCCTCAAATCCATTTAAAAACCAAATTAAAAGCTGCTAACCCATACAACTAGGGATGCCCATATACATTCTGGGCCCCTGGAAACATTTTGAGTTTCTTCATTTGCTCCAAGGTCCTAATCTGTAGTTTGTACAATAATGGGAAAGTAGTGACATAGGGGTATGGGAGAAAAGTATTAAGTGATCCATCACAGTAAAGTAACACCCAGTATGTTGTAGGAAAAATAATGTTAGTTATTCTTTGTATTTTTATGTGTTAAATTCTCTCTGGTAACTAGGAGAGTGATTGTTTTTATTTGTGGGATTTGGAAAAAGAAAGATAAGTTAAGAAAGAAAATAAAATCTTGCATAATATATTGATTGCAATTACTGTACTATTAAAGTATTCTGAATTACAACACTTGCATTTATTGTCACCAAAACCATAAACCTCACACTTATCAAATAGTATTTGAAAGCCCATAATTCTTAATAAAAGTAAGTTAAAACTCCATCTGTAGAGTCAAACACTTTTAATAAAACTGAATTTACTTTATACATTTAGCCAGTAGTCTTTCGGCATACTTCATAACCTAGATTTTAAAATAGACTGCAGAAAAATAAAAATTGATGGGTGATGTTCATCTCAAGTGCTTTATTTTGAAACATCTATGGCACTTTTTGACTTTTAAATTCTTTAACACAATTGAAAAACTTCTCCCTTGCAGACATTCATGATTCTGTTAGCATTTGTGTTTTGCTGAGAATAAACTCTGATTTATATCAGATACCACCATTTTCTCTGTTATGAGTGAGTTTAATGGATGGTGTACTCTTTTGTTAGTTATCTACCTGTCTGAACTTAGGTTTATGCTTGCCCAACTGCATGGTTAATTGGAAAGTACAGTGGTCAAAAGCATAGAAACAGCAATGAAATACATAGCTTCAAGTGCTTTAGAAGTCATATATTACAATGGTTATGTTAAAAATAATAAAGTTATTATATCTGAAAAATGTACAGTTTAAGCCAGAATGAGACTGTTCTGCAAAGAACTCATTGACCAATATTTAAAAATAATTTATGCTGCAGGAGAAAAAGAAATCTACTTTCATACATAAGAAACTAAAAATCAAAAAGTCCTACCTCATTGTTTAAATTTGTAGGTATATCTGTTTAGGCAATCATCTGATTAATTTGTGTTTTTGGTTAAGTAAGAATTTCAGTAAAATAATAGAAATAGCAGAAATGCCTCAGAAATTAGTGCTTTGGCTCACAGTAGTACTTTACTAAAGAAAAGTTAATGTTTTAAATAAAGATAATTATTACAGTTATGAAAACTAAGATACTGAAAAATACTGAACATTAATATTTTCATAATAAAACATCAAAATGTTCAAGTTGTCATAACTTGAATCTTACCTCTGAATGCACACTTAATCATAACAACCCACTGACTGTATTTTGCTTGATGCTCTGTATTTAAACTTTGTGTTTGTACTTCAATGATCATAATACATCTGTGAAGAGTATAAAATGAAAAACAAAAAAGTATTTTTAAGGAATAACAAATATTTGAGAAAAAATTGCCATGAGTGTCATTTCCTATACAATATTGATAATGTGTTTCTGTTCAGAAGAGCTATACATTTCCTCTATAGAAAACTTCAATTGCAGAAATGTTTTAAACATTTTGGTTAAATTTCTTGTGTATTACAGAATTCAGAGCTGAGTTGCTTATAGATTTCAATAATGCTGTTGAAATTCATTTCATTCAAATTAAAGGCATTCTGTTATCAGAAGAAGAAAGAGAAAGAAAACTACTTCTTTAGCCTAAACAAATTACATTAGTATACTTACCTTATTCAGTCATGATCAGAATGAGAAGCAGGTGTTAAAAGCCCTTCATGGAAACAGTTTTCTTCATAGCATGCAGAAAATATTAATGCATGCTGCTAGTACATAACAATGGGAAGAAAATAGAATGCTCCAACACATAAAAGTTATCTAATTATTTTGTATCAGTTTGAACTGTCTAACCACAATTAGACATCTAAGAAGATATATAAGTAGGTAGGTATCTGAGATCTGCATAGTCTTGCAAAGGAACCTGGGTGGCTATAAAGGCATGCAGGGAGAAAATAACACGCAGTGTTTTTGAATAAGCACACACATACACCCAGAAGTAGTTGCAGCATTACTATAATTAAAATTAAGCTATTCAGATGTCTTGAGCAAAAGTAAACCCAGTTTAATTAAAGTTTAGGCAAGGACAATTTAGGAATGATTATTTTGAAGCTATGAACAGTGAAGCTATTACATAATTAGTTATCTAGGAGTAGGTTTGAAATAATTCAAGCACTTCATTTGCAACACAAGACTAAATGATAAAAACACAAAACTAATGAAAGATGGAGACAAAGTATATGCATATTGAAAATAAAAAATGAATTTTGAACTTTGGAATCCTACAACATGACAACCAAATCAAGAGATTCATTGACTCAATTATGCATCTTAACTTGTACACAAAACTTTTCTCAAAAGGCAGCTGATAATGGATGGAGGATGGATCTTGTATGCTGCAGTACAACCTATTGTTTCTATACTGATAGAAAGCGAACATAGGTGTCACTTATTTTACTTTTGTATGGAAATACACTCATAAAGATTACTTAATTAATTACGTAGAATTGAAATTTGGTTTATATATGTCTATATATGTATTCAGTATGGTATTCCTGAGAACCTTCAGCTAGCTTTGGGTGATCAACAGTATCATAAGAAAATAATCAAGTTCATCAAAGCATGCAAACTTAATATTTAAACTCATTGTAAACTTCATGATATGTTTCCTCCTTTTTTTTCCCTCAATGTTTAGTCGCGATATGACTTTTATGTTGAAGCGACTTCAAATAATAAATAAATAAAAAAAAAAAAAAAAGAGACTAGAAAATGTTTATGAAAGGCTCTCAAGTGCTGGAAAAAATTCATTAGGATACTGTATATTTCTATCTTTCAAGTATTTTATGGTACATCCATAGATGCCTTCTTTTTCTACATCAGTATAGGACTACCCAAAGTTGGATGTTGAGATACTGCAAGCAGAAATTATTTGTTTATATAAAGTACTGTGTTACATATTTTAATTATTATGAGTAACAGTTCTGCTTAGTAAAGCTTTTGACAAAAGTAACTTTGCTAGTGCAGCTTGTGCCCAGCCTGTATAAGGCTGTATTTAGGCTTTGTGAAGCTTTTCTAAAGAAATTTCAATTATGCTCATGAATAGTCATAGTTTTAATGTTCCATGGTCAATACCAAGGGAATGAATGAACTGTGAACCAGCTTAACAGTGTTTTATTACCCAGTACTTGTAAATGTGTTACCTGCTGTCAGGGACAAGTTCACTGTTCTGGCTGTATGGGACTGATAATTGCCAGGTTCAGTCCAGTTCAGTTACTATAAGTAGTGTATTTTGTCCTGCATTTAACTGTTAAGGCTAACGTCATCACATCACCTGACTAGCATCAAGGCTGACTGCAAATTTTATATTGTTCAATGTGTAGGTATTTATTTTACATGAGTTAGGTCAGGTCAAAAGTCTCAAAGATGAAAAAATTGATACATGTTGCTCCTTGAGTGGAGAAAAACAAGTTACAGAGCCGACTTACTCTAAAAAATCTGCTTGATGATCCAAAAGAGATGTGATTTCAACTTTTTTCAACAATATTCTGCCAAAGCAAGAAAACTCAAAGAATTTTCAGAATGACAAAGTTGTTACAAAGGATGGGTCCCTTCAGTCCCTAAATTACTGAGATATGATATAATATAATAAAATAAATATAATATATTATTATTAGCATTATTATATTAGTATTTCTATAAGGTACCTATTGCATCTTTCCCCAGGATATTTCTATTTTTGTTGATAAATATAATTTATCCCATTTGCTTTGCTTTAGTTTTATGAAGCAGAATTCTGACCTAGCATTATACCAATCATATCCTCAGTAAAACACTTCTTTGAAATTGCAATAAAGGCAAAATTAAAAGCATTATTTTCTCTAAGTTCAACATAAATGTGAGCAGTATCAAGATGTTATATTGTAATTCCATGACAATTAACTGCAGATTTCCATGTAGCTTCTTGGAAGCAATAGTATATACTCAAATTTCTGAATAGCAGAATTTCAGTTATAATAATGGCTTAATTTTCAGAATAAAGAAGTACAGAAATATTTAACTAGGTAGAACTATAACATTATTGGAAAGGCAATTAATTTAAAGGTTTTCCTCCTAAAAGTAGGTCTCATTTCTATATAGTTATCTAATAATATTTCCTAAACAAGCTTAATAACATGAATTTGGCACAAAGATCTGAGTTTAGGAGGTAGAATTCATTTATTTATTGCATGCAGCATCATTACTGGTAATTTTATAGCAAAATAGCCTTCAGAAAGAAAGCTTTTGCAGGATAACAAAATTCTCTAGTGAATAGAGTTGTATTACTTAAATCATGCCCTATAGGGCTAACTGCTTCAGCATTTCTTTTTATTAGAAATTGCTTCAAAAAAGATGTTAGTAAATGAAAATATATTTGAACTATGGAATATTGCACCGTTTGCATGTCAGTACATCTTAATTTTTTGAATGAGGCAAGTTAATTTTATTTTCTCTAAAAAAATCCTTTCTTGTTTAAAATTAAATGAACTTACTCCATGCATGAGCTTTTGCAATAATTCTATTATTCTTTTCTTTCAATTACTTATTTTTGTTCTCATATTTTTTAACTCTACAGAATTGTATTGCATTTGGTGTAAAGCAATGCTATATACTAAAAAAGTTAAGTAAATGAAGCTACATAAACACAAAGCTACAAGTGGCTGATTTTAATGATGAACAGCACGCTGAGGCTGAAGACTATAGCGGCGCTTAGCTGTACCTTGTGAATCCCGTCTTGGTGTGGTTGATTGAGCTGCTGTGGCTGCAGATGTCACATCTGACAATGCTGATACAGGTCTTTCCTCTATTGGTGACGCAATGCCTCCCTGACTTGATACACTTGTACGTGATGCTGTCTTTGTCATTACTGGGCGTGTAAATGTCTGTAACAAAGAAAGTTAAGTTAAATATACAAAAGTAAATAGTAATCATGTAACTGAGATGCAGCTGAATAAAAGTAAACTGTCAGCTAGTTAACTAATACACCATTGCCAGTTTTTATAACCAATATTGAGGAACAACTTAATAATGATATCAAATATGTATACTAAATTTGGTTAGGTTTTATTTCCTTTTTCACATTTCTCTTTGTTCTCAAAATATCTCTCTTATTTTTACATTCTCTACTGTGTTAGAGAATTCCACCCAATTTTTGATGTTGAGGTTTCACCAGAAATACCTATATGTTTTGAGGGCCCCTGAATCCCTGAAAGCATTTCTAGAAAAAGGTCCGTGTGTGTGTCTGTATCTCTCTCTCTCAGTCTGTGGACAGCATAACTCAAAAGCGAAAAGTCAGTTAAAAACGAAAGTTGGTATTTAAGTTTAATGTCCTTCACGGATGCAACACAGAGATTCTGAAGAAAACTGCTTCACCCTAAACTACCCTTTACATGGACAATTTTCAAAAATTTTGATTTTCTTGAAAATGGCTCTAACAATTGGTGCAGTTTTTATAATTATGCTTCGTTGTGCCTTTGAGCTATTGAAATCTTTGTGATCTCAGGGCGTGGTAACGGATGGAATGAAAAATCACACGATGTTTCTTCACCACAATGTATTATTTTATTAACACTTTTTCAATATTTTACATTAAAATAAATCCTCCTAGCACCGTTTTAAATGACTTAAAACCTTTCCACTTTTTCATTTAGTGGAACTAATGCTTGATGAAAGTCTGGTGAAAGTTCTACAATGTTCACACGTTACATCAACACGTCCTTACGCCTTGAATACACACATGCTAGTGGGAAAATTATGGCGTCACCTCATGTGACACCGCCTTTTTCGTATACATCCGCGTATGCGTCCATCAAATAGTTATTTCTTGTTAGGGAAGCGATCCCTAACCATCCTCCCTTACTTTTATTATGGAACACATATAATTCTAATATTTATACATATATATTAAAATCAAATATGGAAATATTTATGACGTCTTTAAACTAACTTAGTTGTTCGTAACAATGAACATTTGCAACACGTTTTCGTCATTTAACCAACTCATACCAACATCAAAAAAACAAATTACACTTTTAACAAATATTCACATAAACGATTTTCTTTTGGGGTCTTCTAATATTCTGTCTCACAATTTTGATTAAAATGCCATATGTTTAAGATATTTTTATGAAAAATGAAATGTATATCTTGAATTTTTTGGCTATAGCCCGTGTAGTCGTATTTACTCTGGATCACTTTTGCATAACTGGTAAACTGTAAGAGATAGACAAAATCTTACTGTACAAAAAAACATAGATCTTGTTAAAACACAATTTATTTCTCAGTAAATTTTTTGTAGAGTGAACCATTTCTGAAATATTGCTTGTTATTTATGTGAGTTTTGGAGAGCTTATACTTCTGTCAAATGGAACATCATTATTAATGTTTTTATAGGTTAACCGTGCAAAGAGAAAGAAATTTGAAAGCTTTAAAAAATTTGCTTTCGCTCAAAGCCTACTATATTCCCATATTTCCCTTGCACTTACAAGAAAATAAGCAATCAGATAACTTCTGCTAATGTTTACCTGTATTAGCATGAAGATATAGCAATAAGAGTTTGTAAGAATGGTTAGTACAAGAGTAGAGAAGGTCATGTGAGTGCAACACATCACATTTTTCATTTTGTACTTTGTTAATGCAATGTTTTAACTGGAACAGTGATTGTCACATACCCTGAGCTATCCATAGTTTCAAGTTTTCCTTAATGAAGCATTTTAGAAAGATTGAGAAAAGGATGAGCAATACTAAACGTTATCAGGAGAAGAGAAGAGAATTGACTGGGTCACTGAATTAGAAGATTGCTTTTTAAGAGCAATAGTGAATGCGAAAAAGCTTTGAATCAGAAGTTTCCAGATAATCACAGTATTAAGATACATGATCAATAGATAGTGACAAAACGGAAAGCAGAAAATGGAGAAGAATCAAGGGCAGTAGAATTTTCAGTGAAGGTTCTTCGCTTCAAAAGAAAACCACAATTGATTGATTGATTGATTGGTTGATTGATTTATTATTCATTCATTCATTTATTTATTGATAGAATCTACCTACAGATCCAAATAGTTATTTTATAGATGATCACTTCACTTCATATTTAAATCTTAATACCTAGTTACTGAATCTTTATAAAAAGAATATATCCTTGCCAACACAAAGTTCTCATTGATTTAAGAGTTTTTATTCCATAAAACATAAAGCTTGAAAATACTGAAATGTTATCCTTTTTCTAGACATATTTTTATACTTTCTTATCTGCAATACTAGATTGTGTAGATTGCAGTAAATATACAGGGAAAACAAAATGGAATCTAAAAATTAGGTTAAAAGAGCAGTTTAGAATATCAGATACAAATAAGGGGGCAAATCTGCAATAGCATCACAATTTTACTTTCTCTGCTGTGGTTAGTAAGTAGTCAAAGTATTGTATTCCACTCAAAAATTCAATGTCAAGATTTCACTGGAAATTTTTTAGGCCTTGTAAATCCAAAAAAAAAAAAGCATTTTTAGAAACAGGTCTGCACACATGCATGTGCGTGTGTGCGAGTCTACATGTCTACGTCTGTGCATCTGCATCTGTGCATCTGTGTGTGTGTGAATAGCACTCAAAAGTGAAAAGTTGGTTGAAAACCTTAAGTTTAATATATTTCAAGGATACATCAAAGCGTTTGAAGAAAATTCCTTCACCCTAAACTACCCTTTACATGAAAATTTTTTCGAAAATGTTTATTTTCTTGAAAATGGCTCTGATTTTGATTAAAATGGCATGTTTTGGATATTTTCATGGTAATTGAAATGTATATTTTGAATTTTCTGGCTATAGCCCATGTAATCCTGTTTACTTTTGATGACTTTTGCATAACTGATAAACTGTAACATATAGACCAAATCTTACTATACAAAAAATGTTGTTGTTAGCTAATGCTGGATTTCTGACACTGAAGTCATTAATCCTCTTGCTCTCCAATATTTTTCACTGATATTGAAGAGAGCAATAGCAGTAATAGTAACCGTTTTTTAGAGAGCACCATATTTTTATGTTTTGGCGGTCACATCACTCTCTCACAACCCCCAGAATGTCTGGAGAACCACACCTGTCGTTGGTTTGCGGGTCTCACTGACCTGACCGGGAGAATTATCAAAATAAATTCACCGACCATATCCTCTGATTACCAATCAGAGGACGTATTACATGCCATGACAGGTCAGCATGTTAGGGGTTAAGAGTTTATAGAGAAATTAGAGAAATGGAGAGGTTGGAAAAATAAAGACTCCCTAGCCCTCGGGAACCCTAATAGCATCGGGGTCGGAAGAGAACAAGAGATGACCAAGGTAAGGTCAGATAGAAAAATTACAGTGAGGAGCAAAACACCAGTAAATGGAAGTAATGTTCTGCTCAGCTTGGGTACCTTGTGGTCGCCATTCACATATCCCCTAGACAGAGACCCCTGAGTACATATACTCTTGTTAAAACACACAATTTATCTCGAAATTAATTTTTTTGTGGAGTGAACCATTTCACAGATATTCCTTGTTATTTAGGTGAGTTTTGGAATATTTATACTGTTCTCAAATAGGTCATTGTTCACTTTCTTGTATCTTAGCTGTGCAAAGAGAATGGAATTTCACATCTTTTCTGACTCTTTCAATAATTTCTCGCACCTTGATCTTGCAGTTTGTTCACCTCAGCTGGCAGTCTCCTTACAATGGATTGTCATCTCTGATTTACACTCTAGTGACGACTTTCCATGTCTTATTAGTCTCTTAACGCAAATTGCATGTTCCACACGTATGCCCAGATGGCGTTTGGACTATGCCAACTGGAACCTTTACACCCAGTTGGCTGTGTTTACGTATAACGAGCACGACTCAGTGAATGATTTGGCGCAGCATCTAACGGAGACGATTCTCTCTGCTACTGAACAATCAATTCCGCGGTCGACTTCACACCCCCGTCTATTTCCCGTCCCCTGGTGGACGGAGGAATGTCGGAATACCATTCGTGCTCGAAGGCGTGCTCTTAGGGTTTTTCAACGTCACCCTACTTTGGATAACCTAATCCAAAACAAGAAAATGCGCACCAGGTCCAGACAAGTTATTAAGGATAGTGAAAAGTCATCATGGAGCAAATTTGTAGCTTCATTTAACCGACACACACCTTCCTCGGTTGTGTGGGATAGGTTAAGGCGTATTGCTGGTCGATCGACTCATATACCAATTGCGGGACTGAAAACAGACACAGGAGCTGTTGTTGATCCATTCGAATTGGCGAACACGTTTGGCAGTGCTTTCGCTCAAGTGTCTAGCTCGGAAAACTACTCCCCTGAGTTTCTTCCAATTAAAACTCAGGTAGAATCTCAAGGCTTCGCGTTTTGATCTAGAAACGTAGAAGATTACAAACGCCTTTTCACCATGGCGGAGCTAGAACATTCTTCGCGATTACCAGCATCAGGACCGGACGGTATTCATGTACATATGTTACAACAGCTCTCTCCTGAAGGTAAGGCATTCCTGCTCGAGATCTATAATCATGTTTGGGTTGATAGTATACTCCCAGAAAATTGGCGGAAGGCCACCGTTATTCCCATCTTGAAGGCTGGAAAGGACCGTCATCTTCCCTCCAGCTATCGTCCTATCACCAGTTGCGTTTGCAAAGTGATGGAACGCATGATTAATGGACGATTAGTATGGTGGTTAGAAAATCGTAACCTATTGACTAACATCCAGTGTGGTTTTCGACGACGCCGTTCAACTGTTGACCATCTTGTGTCAATATCGGCACAGATAATGGATGGATTTATGAAAACTGTCAAACCGTTGGCATATCGATCTCGAGAAGGCTTATGGTACGTGCTGGCGAGAAGGGATTCTACGTTTCCTATATACCTGGAACATACGTGGACGCCTACCGCTGTTCATTCAGGAGTTTATGAAGGACCGTTTTTTCCGAGTAAGGGTCGGCTCGGTTTTTTCTAATTCTTTTGTTCAGGAGGAGGGAGTACCTCAAGGTTCGGTAATAAGTGTTACGCTCTTTGCTGTAGCAATTAACTCCATCTTACAACAGCGCCTGCATCAATGTTTGGACAACCTTAGAGAACAGAGCTCAAAAAACGGCTTCCGTTTCTCAACTGAGGTGTCAATCTGCGTTAATTTCTGGCGCCGTAGGAGACGATTACCACCTTCGCTCCGTTTCGGTCCAGATTTACTTCCCTTCGCAGATGAGACGCGCTTCTGGGTTTGATCTTGGACAGGAAGCTTAGTTGGTCGTCGCATATTGCACAGCTAAGAGCACGATGTGACCGTTCCCTAAATATCACGCGAGTACTAAATGGCAAATCGTGGGGAGTGGGTCGGCCATTTTTATTGCGAATGTATTGTGCACTCATTCGATCCAAACTAGACTATGGATGTATTGTTTATTCGTCAGCACGACCATCTGTGTGGAGAAGATTAGACGCAACACAGGAAGCCGTGACAGCAAAGAACTCAACTTTTAAACGTTCTCCGATACACATCAATAATCTGAATTCAAAAGACGCTCACCGTACATAACGGATAAGTAGAACGTGTCTACTAAATATGCTTTCTCGTATGTTAACAATTAAACGAGTATAACAAGCGGGTTAGTAAGACATTATTAAAAATCCTTCGCTAACCTCAAACACGCCATTTCACACAGCAAACTAGTGTTAAATAGTACACCATCTGAAGCAATGGCAGCTGCTCAGTACAGCAGTCTACCGTCTCACAACGTCGACACAACCTCCATGAACAACAGCACTACAAGAAACTTCAGCTATGCTACAGTTGCTCAGAATTCTCCCAAGAAAGAAAATGCTATCATCATCGACTCCCATGACGGACTGACCGTCAGAGACTACGCTCTCACTGTAAGTAGATTAACCGATCCAAGTAGCATAAAGTTTATCTCACGGATCTCTAACTCCAGAATATGCATATACCTAACGTCATCTAAAGTAGCAGAATCACTGGTTACCAAACATCCTAAAGTAAATATAAACAATGTTACTCTTCAGGTTCGTCCTCTAATTACTCCAAACAAAAGAATCGTTCTTTCAAATGTGTGTCCAGTTATACCAAACTCACTCATAGAAACTCAGCTAAATGCACATGGAATTAAACTAATGTCAAACATTACCTACATAAGAGCTGGCATCTCTGAGCCAGGACTTTCCCATATCTTTAGTTTCAGACGTCAGTTTTATATTCCACCCAATGATGTGGAGAAATTACCTCCAAGCATACAGATCCTGTATGAAGGCACTAAATATTGGATATACCTAACAGCGGATACCCCTACCTGCTTCATCTGCAAGCAGGAAGGCCACTTTGCAAAACATTGCCGTGAAGCTGACGGTATACAAGAAACTACTCCTCAGGTCTTAAACAAAGACATGTTTTCTAAATTGCCTATCGCTACCAAAAACCTCCAGGACCGTCCCCCTACCCCTCCTAAAGAAAAAGATACTGAACAGCAGCAATCACCTAACCTCACTTCTACCCCTGAGCCCATCCTGCCATTTCAAGACGAATGCAACAATTCCCCAGAACCTATGCTAATGGAAACACAAACAAGACCTAAACGACCAATATCAAACAGCACAACTGATACAGAGGATAATGCTTATGGAAAAGAAGCGCGGCACCTCCTCGCTTCACACCAGGCTAAGAAGGTTAAGAAAGCAAACCTTATTTCGTCAATAGCTGAATCTCTCAGACCAATTAAAAATATTATCGAGGCAGACACCCACCATAATGCACTAAACTTCAGTCAGTTCCAAAGCTTTATGGAAAACAGTGTTGGAGTAACAAACATTATTCCCATAGCTTTGGAATACACTTCAGAACTAGAATCTCTAGTGAACACAATGCAAAAAGTCTATCCCTACTATACAGAGCTTAGTATAAAGACCAGAAGTAGTAAAATTCAAAAAAAGCTGCTGGAATACATTAATCAAGTCAACAATGCCTCCGAGCGAACAAAACCGATGCGTCCCGTAAACTAATCGCCATAGATATTGCACTTTATCCTATAAACAAAATTAATATATGAATAACATACTGCAATGGAATATTAATGGTTTCCATGGCAATTTCGAGTTTCTTAAACTCTTAATCAATAAACATAACCCTGCAATTATGTGCATTCAAGAAACTAACTTCAAAGGAAACTATGTTGCATCATTACGAGGTTATACTCAATATCACAAAAACCGCAAGGACTGCCTCCATGCTAGTGGTGGCGTAGTAGCCTACGTTAAAGACAGCATTAAACATCAGGCAATACCACTTACAACTGAACTTGAAGCAATTGCCACTAGAGTAAACCTTCCTACACCTATTTCCATTTGCAACATATATCTACCAAATAAAAGTCTACTTGATTTACATGCACTGCAGGAGTTAACACAACTTCCTAAACCATTTATTATACTGGGCGATTTTAATAGCCATAGTACCATATGGGGTTGTAAGCATACCAACGCAAGAGGTAAAATAGTGGAACAGCTCTTGCACAACGAAAATCTCAATATGCTTAACGATACCTCACAAACACACTTCAGTACAACCAACGGTACTTCCAGTGCAATCGACTTAACATTAATCACTCCTGATATCCAAGATAAATTTGAATGGACAGTCACCAAGCAACTACACGGCAGTGACCATTTCCCAATTTTATTAACTGATGCAAATAACATTCCTTTAAGTTTTAACTCTCAGCCACGATGGAATTTAAAATGCGCAAACTGGAACAAGTTCAGAGCACACGTCTCTGACAATTTATCCTATCTAACATCCCCCATGAATTTCAGTCAATCAGATACTAACAAACTAGTAAACTCGTTTGCAGAAGTGATTTTTAATTCCGCCGAAGTCACTATTCCTAGGATATACCCTGTTTCTAGGAAGACTGTAAGTTGGTGGAACGAAGAATGTAAAACAGCGATAGCATTAAAAAATAAAGCCTATTATAAATACAAAAGGCAACCTACCCCCACACACAAAATCGAGTTTCAAAAAGCCAGAGCTAAAACACGTCAAGTAGTAAAGCACAGCAAGAAAGAGTCCTGGCTAACATTCGTGTTCACTGTAAACAGAAAAACCCCGTCACGAGTGATATGGCAAAAAATTTGCAAAATACGGGGATCTTACGATGGAACACATAATATAGTTTTCTACAATTATACAACAAACACTACAAGTACTGACCCCCAAACCATAGCAAACATACTGGCGCATATTTTTGCAGAGGCCTCAAGAGAAGAAGCTTGCGAAAGCAAGGCGACCCACTGCTACCAATCTGACGAAAATGACCAAGAAAACTACAATGATAACATTACTTTCACAGAATTCATGGAGGCACTTGAAAAGAGTAAATGCTCCAGCCCAGGGCCGGATAATATTCCTTACGTAATGTTAAAATCCTTTCCGCAAGATGGACTGGTTTACTTTCACGAAATCCTTAATTATATATGGAACTCAAGAACTTTCCTAAACAGTGGCGCACAGCAACTATAGTACCCATCCCCAAACCAAACATTTCACCTGAAAATTTCAGAACTATAGCCCTCACCTGCTCTATGTGTAAAATACTTGAAAAAATTATAAATAACCGATTGCGTTGGAAACTAGAGAAAATGCAGTTCTTCACCGAACTTCAAAATGGTTTCCGCCAGTTTCGATCCACCACTGACCATCTTTTAATACTTGATTCAGAAATAAAAGCTGCATTTACACAGAAACAACATCTAAAGGCAATAAGCCTAGATATAGAAAAAGCGTATGATAAAATTTCACGAGCTTACATACTTAAAACAATACGTAACATCGATATCCGTGGTAATTTGTATCACCTTATTGACAACTTCCTTCAGGAATGGAAAATTAAAGTTCGCTACAAAGGAACCATGTCGAAAGAAGAATCCATTAATAGAGGTTTTCCACAGGGATCAGTAATCAGTGTCACACTATTTCTCATAGCTATCAACAGTATAGTAAGCAGTATTACACCACCTGTAAAAGGTATACTATTTGCAGATGACCTAACTATCTTTTGTAAGGGGAAAAACCCCTTTACTACTGCAACACTTCTTCAAGAAACACTGGAAAATCTGCACACTTGGACTAATCATGCTGGTCTTAACTTGTCATATCATAAATCCAAATGCATATGCTTCTCCAAATCACCATGTAAAGTCTCAAAGCCCACAATCTGCATGGATAACAAGCTAATCGACTCAGTGAAGGCTATCAAAATTTTAGGTTTAACGTTTGATGTAACTCTAAGCTGGAAACATCACATTGATGATATGAGAAATGAATGCCTCAGAAGATTAAATGTATTAAAAACTCTAAGCTGCAAAGCTGGGGTTTTGATCTCAGTACCCTCATACGAACGTATCAAGCTTTCATTAGAAGTAAACTCTACTATGGAGCCCAGCTCTACAATACAACTAAATATTCAGTTTTAAAGAAACTAGATACAATTCAAACAGCAACTCTAAGAATATGCTTGGGAGCTTACAGAACCAGCCCTGTTTCTGCTTTAACAATGGAAACCGACGAGGCACCATTGAACGTCCGCAGAACAGATCTGGGCCTAAAATTCGCTCTTAAAACTTTAGCAAGAACCGAATCAATGATATACCAGTACGTCCTCCCAGAAACGTCCAACCAACGTTTACAGGCTAATTCACAAAAAGAAATGTCGTTTAAATCTAAAATAAGCAAATGCATTGAAGAACATAACATAGAAGTTCCTGCCATAATGCCCAGAAAGTTTCATTGTCTACCACCTTGGAGAATACCAACTGCTCAACTAAATTTGAATATTACAGCTTACCATAAATCTCATACAGATGCATCTTCCTATAAACAGCTGTTTAAAGAAATAACAAATGCCTACCCTAACCATACATTTATCTACACTGATGGTTCCAAAACGGACAGCGACAATGGATGTCCCGTAATTACCCCAGATAAGAAACTTCAGCTGAAACTCCCTAAATATTATTCCACATTCTCCTGCGAGCTTTCTGCACTTAAACAAGCTTTAACATACATCATCCAATCTAGTGAGAGTAAATTTCTTATAATTTCTGATTCATTAAGCTCTCTCCAAAGTCTCAGAGATCGTTCAACTGACCTCCAACTGCTTCTAGATATCCACAGTCTTTATTCCATCGCTCTAAATAAAAAGAAAATAGTTACTTTCATTTGGGTCCCTTCACACTGCGGCATTAAGGGCAATGAAGAAGCGGACAATGCTGCTAAAGAAGCAAATCGGCTAGCAGACACACATGAACAGCAAGCAGTACCTTATCGTGATATTACAAAGTTCTTCTCCAGACTAATAAAAACAAGATGGAAACAGGCGTGGAATCAATCGCCTCCAGAAAATCTACACATGGTAAGGAAAGGAGACACTAATTCTTCCCCTGTCCATTCTCTTAGCAGGAAAGAGCAGGTGATTATCTCACGTCTCCGCATTGGTCATACAAGGTTAACCCACTCATACCTCCTCAGCAAAGGCTAGCCACCACAATGTGAAGTCTGCAACACCCGCCTCACAGTAAAACATCTCACAGAATGCAAGCAATACGCTACACAAATACAGCTTCATCACATCCCTGGAGACTTATCTACCATTCTGAACACGCCATCCAACTGCAGAAGGGTATTATCATTTCTCAAAAGTACAGACTTACATACGAAAATATAATATGAAGGATATTTTTGTTGTACTGATCTGTTGATTAGTATTTTCATGATTTTGGTTAAATAATTGTAACAAGTTTATTGTATACCGCTGTATTATATAGAATAGTCGCGATAAGACTTAATTGTTAAAGCGACTCTAAATAAATAAATAAATAAATAAATAAATAAATAAATAAATAAATAAATAAATAAATAAATAAATAAATAAATAAATAAATAAATAAATAAATAAATAAATAAATAAATAAATAAATAAATAAATAAATAAATAAATAAATAAATAAATAAATAAATAAATAAATAAATAAATAAATAAATAAATAAATAAATAAATAAATAAATAAATAAATAAATAAATAAATAAATAAATAAATAAATAAATAAATAAATAAATAAATAAATAAATAAATAAATAAATAAATAAATAAATAAATAAATAAATAAATAAATAAATAAATAAATAAATAAATAAATAAATAAATAAATAAATAAATAAATAAATAAATAAATAAATAAATAAATAAATAAATAAATAAATAAATAAATAAATAAATAAATAAATAAATAAATAAATAAATAAATAAATAAATAAATAAATAAATAAATAAATAAATAAATAAATAAATAAATAAATAAATAAATAAATAAATAAATAAATAAATAAATAAATAAATAAATAAATAAATAAATAAATAAATAAATAAATAAATAAATAAATAAATAAATAAATAAATAAATAAATAAATAAATAAATAAATAAATAAATAAATAAATAAATAAATAAATAAATAAATAAATAAATAAATAAATAAATAAATAAATAAATAAATAAATAAATAAATAAATAAATAAATAAATAAATAAATAAATAAATAAATAAATAAATAAATAAATAAATAAATAAATAAATAAATAAATAAATAAATAAATAAATAAATAAATAAATAAATAAATAAATAAATAAATAAATAAATAAATAAATAAATAAATAAATAAATAAATAAATAAATAAATAAATAAATAAATAAATAAATAAATAAATAAATAAATAAATAAATAAATAAATAAATAAATAAATAAATAAATAAATAAATAAATAAATAAATAAATAAATAAATAAATAAATAAATAAATAAATAAATAAATAAATAAATAAATAAATAAATAAATAAATAAATAAATAAATAAATAAATAAATAAATAAATAAATAAATAAATAAATAAATAAATAAATAAATAAATAAATAAATAAATAAATAAATAAATAAATAAATAAAAGATTAGACGCGGTCCACAATAGGGGCATCCGCATTGCAATAGGAGCTTTTCCAACAAGTCCAGTGATAAGCCTTTACGCCGAGTCCGCAGAACCTCCTCTGGCATATCGGTGTGAGATTCTCTTGGCAAATTATGGTTGTGCGCTTAGATGTATGCCTAAACACCCAATGTTCGCTTCTTTTTTCACCACCACGCTAAGAGAACGGTATAGGAATAGCACCCTTAGTCCTAAGCCTGCGGGGTTTCGTTTCCAAGATCTAGGGAAGCTTGGAGCGGAACTGCCTAGGATGTTCACCAAGGGCGAGAAGCTTTACCCCCCTTGGCTGTCTGGCACGCCCCATGTAGATCTTGGGATGACTGTACTCCGGAAGTCCACGATGCCTATTTCAAGTATCCGCACGTGTGTTTTTTTAGAATTTTTGTCAGGCTACACTGACTATCCATGTAGTTATACAGATGGGTCAAAGAGCACCAACGGTGTTGGATATGCTTATGTTTATGGAACCGAACCACATACGTTTGGTTTTCCAAATAGCACTTCCATTTTTTACTGCAGAGCTTTATGCAATTTATCGAGCCGTTTTGTATATGCGCCGTCGTAAATTAGGTGACTGCCTGATTTTAAGCGATTCCCTTAGTACACTTCAGAGCCTTTGTGAGCTGTAGAACCCCAACCCTATTGTACAACGTATCCAGGATGCTCTCCATGTTTTACACGCTTCTGGCGTCGACGTGGTGTGTGCATGGATTCCTGGTCACGTAGGTTTGCCGGGGAATGAAATGGCAGATTTGGCAACAAAGACGGCAACTACAGAACCCAGTATTACCATCTCACGTGTTACTTCGGAAGACTTTAGACTTGAAATGCGGAGAGCGCTGCTCTCGTCCTGACACGAGGAGTGGTGGGCTTTCCGCGGTAATAAGCTTAGAGCAGTGAAAGAACTCCCGATAAACTATTAGCCCGCAGAAGAGCCAGGCTCTACTATTGGGCAAAGTTCGAAACTGGCGGCCGGGTGTATCCCTGGCAATGCGGCGGAGAAGAATCCCATGGGTTAATTCTGCCAAATACCTGGGGGTACTACTTGACCGTGGTCTAACCTTCACTCCACATGTCAGAGCAAAGGTCGGTCAGGGACATGGCGCCCTGAGACAGCTATATCCCATACTCCACTCAACCATGCCTACACACCTGAAACTACGCTTGTACCGTGCGATCGTCCCGCCCCTGATACTGTACGGGTGCGAGGTCTGGGGTACGGTGGCTCGTTCCACCATCCGCAGGCTGCAGGCCGTACAGAACAGGGCGCTTAGGATGATCTACGATACCGACCGTAGGTTTCCATCACACATCCTTCACACTCATTCCGGCATCCCATACATTGTGGACGTCGTGCGGGACAGGACTCGCACAATGTATGCCAAACTCACACCTCACTCAAACCAGTTGGTCAACACCCTGGGGCAATACGACCATCGCCTCCCTAGGCGGAGACTGAGCTACCGCTTACCCAAGTACGCCCTTGGCTTGTAAGTACCGTTATCCCTTCACCAACCGCCAAATGTAACCACACTTCGCACCACCACACCTGTCACCTATTCCTCTCGGTTTCCTGTCACTAGCACTGCATTGCTCGACGGTTCCACAAGCGGCCGACGAAGTAATCAGTAGGGCAATGGTCGCTTGGATGGCTAGACATCCAAGATCTAACAGATCCCGCCGCCAGTGACAATATAGGAACCCAACCTGCACCATCAGAATACAAAAACACCAAAGCTTGTAAAACCTTGATAACCTATACACCTCACGGGTAAATCCGTAATTAAACAGATACATACCGTGACCACCTTACCATCCACCTAGGTTAACTCAGGCGACTCATACTCACTCCTGGACTCCTCCCGATAAACTGGGTAACCTCCTGTCGCACATCTCGTCGCGAGGAGGTTAGTTTGACTCGTTTAAGAATAGGGCACTGCGATTTTTCGCATGGTTACCTGTTTAAAAGGGACCTAGCCCCTCTATGTCCGCTGTGTGAAAGCCTTTTGACTATCCATCACGTGCTGCTAGAGTGTTCCTCTCTAGCACACCTTCGAGATTCTCTGCAGCTGCCTGTCGAACTTGCAGAGGTCTTGGCAGTTGACAAAACAGTGGTTGATACAGTTTTTAAGTTTTTAGCAGTGTAGCATCAGTTTGAGGATTTAAAGTTTTAGATATCTCTTTTTATGTTTTTTGACATATTTATCGCCTTGTTTCATATCTGGCTATTGCCACTGTTTTGTTACCTTTTTGTGTATATTTTCCTTGTTGCTAGTATTTTTATTTTTTGAGTGTAATTTATATCTGGCTATTGCCAGGAATCTTTTAAGGGTGCTGATGACCTCGAAGTTGAGTGCCCTTAAATCAAACCAACTAACCATGTAGGTAGTGTTAGTGAAGTTCATATTTCTAAACCTGACTCAAAAGTATATTACTATAACTCATCACTTCACTTAAGTTTCTGCACATGCAGATAAAAAATGTCTCTTCCTGTGGCGCAGCAGTCAGAGCTCCTGCTTAAGATACAAAGGGACTTAAGCTCGAAATTTTCTCAGTCATTTACAAATTCTATTCTGAATATCCAGTATCTAAATGCCTATCAAATGGCATGTTTAACAGTTCAGCTTGCTCTTATTTCTTTGTTGTTCCCATAATGAAAATTCTACAAAGCCTATAAAGAATTCTAGTAATGTTGATTTAAAATTTCCACTTGTTTATGTCATGCAACTTTCTAGAAAAAATGTTCACTGTGGATATAATTTATAACTAGGGCTAGGAAGTTCATCCATTTGCATGTTTTTTCATAGGGGTTAAAAATGTATGCTTTTACATTATGTGCACGAAATATGGAATTTTAAGTTATTTGGACGTGATTTTATGGTGCATATAACTGCATAATTTCTTGATTTTGATAAATGCATATTATTTCGATGCTATAGCCTCTATATAGCATATTTTAATGATTATTATGGTTTTTTTTTCAACCTGGGTAATATTTTTCATATTAAATTAGGCATATAAAATGTTAAAAAGCTCTTCAAATGCCGAAAATAAAATCAACTTAGAGTGCTAGATTAATTAATTTACATAAAGAGTTTTCGGGTGATTTAATATCTACAGGTAATAGGGCACTGTTTTGTGGAGCGTGTGACAAAGATTTAGGGAGTGAGAAAAGATTTCAAATAGTTCAGCACATAAACACAGCAAAACATAAGGAGAATTTAATCAGAAAACTCGCAAATAAATAACCTGTTCTAAAACAATTAGTAGAGTGTTTAGGAAGTAGGGTTACTGAATTTTCCTATGACTTGTGCCAAGCATTTTTAGCTGCTGATATTCCCTTGTTCAAAATTAATAATCCGATATTTAAAAACTTTCTTGCCAAGTGTACTCAACAACATGTGCCTGAAGAAAGTACACTGCGTAAGACTTATGTAGGGCATTGCTACAATAACGTGTTGTCAAATATACAAAATTTAGCGGATCCGTTTGTGTGGTTGTCTGTTGATGAAACCTCTGATTCTGAACGCCGTTCTATTGCTAATATAATCGTGGGTGCCTTAAATAATGAACAAAAGACTACAGCTTATCTCCACTGACAATGCAACTGTGACACAGTTTGTGATGGACTCTTTGAAATTACAATGCTCATGTGGAATTGAATACAACTGGTTGCTTTTATTTGTTACCTTATATGGTAAAATCAGGAAAAACTCTGAAAGGTATTTTTCCTAACTTAATTCATATAACTTGTTAGGCACACGCTCTTCATCGAATTTCTGAGACAATACGTGATTCTTTCCCACTGGCAGATAGATTTGCGTCCAGTACAAAGAGAATTTTTGTTAAATTTCCTAAAAGAGTTAAGTTGTTTAGATCAACAGCACCTAATATCAGACTTCCTCCTGCACCACTGTTAACTCGATGGGGAACATGGGTCCATGCAGTTTTATATTATGCTGAGCACATAGAAATAATTGAAGAGGTTGTTAATTCATTGGACTCGAACGATGCTTCATCAATACAAACTGTGTAAAATGTTCTGTCAGGCACTGGGTTAAAGAAGGATCTTAGTTTCATATCTGCCCATTTTCCTTTCTTACCAACAGCCATAATGGCATCGGAAGCTGTAGGATTTCCTTTGCATGAATCACTTACTGTGCTTGAAAAAACAATATGTGATCTAAGTTTGGTTCCTGCAAGCATAGGACAAAAAGTGAAAGAGAAAGTGAATTATGTAATTTCAAAAAATTCTGGTTATAAACAGATGTGCGATATTCGAGACATCCTCGAAAGAAAACCATGTCACACCAAGGGAGTTGACTTTCTCTTTGAAACAGTTAACATCATTTAAATATGCCCCTATAACATCTTGTGACGTGTAAAGAAGTTTTTCACGTTACAAAAGTGTTTTGCCAGACAATAGACGACGTTTTGCTGTTGAAAATTTGTGTAGTGTTGGTTGTGAACTGCAATTTAGCAGTTAATACTAGCAGCGGAACCACTTCTGCTTCAACCTCTAAGGAATAAGGTAACTTTATTATTTACACTAACTCGTCTACTGCAAAGGGACATGAACTGTTTAATGAAATAGTGCATATGTCTTGGCATATTTTGAAGTTTTTAAGAGTATATTTGCATGCATATTTCAATGTTTTTTAGGGCATGAACTTCCAAGCCCTATTTATAACCTTGTATTTTAAGCTTGGGAAGAATATACTGTACATTTCCCCTTTAAACCTACAAGTTTAGAAAAGTAATATCTAAAGTAAATCTAAAGAATGCATTAGAGTTAACAGCATTACCAAAACTTAATAACATGTTAAGGGATAAGTTAAAGCTATTGCACTGCAGAAACTATTACAAAATTCAACAATCAAGAGTGGTTCATATTTTAGTTCATAGCTCTCATGAACTCTGTAAGATTAAATTTATCCATTCCATCAACTATTATGACTCCAGATAATTCTTTAGACATGACAAAAAATAGTTTTTGGATATCATCACTTTAAGATGGAAATGGGACTATTGGTCAACCTACTAGAAAGTGGGAAATTGTTACTGTGTATTCTTATAAGTGACCCTCCACCTCTGGCATAAGTTATGTTAGACATAGCCTAACCCACCTGGTTTGCATTCCACATTAAATTTAGGCTATTTGTTGTATTTCACAGCATGATACTTTTAATATTATATTAAAAAGGTTGTACTTTTCATGATACAGCAATTTCTGATTTGTGTAGCAGTATTTCCGCCTAACAATGGGTGTCCAGAAATGGAACTTCAATCCTGTTATAATTAAGGAAATAGTTTATTAATTATCCATGTTTTTGTAGTAATTTCTTTGAAAATTATATCAAACAAAAGTCCTTGTAGAATTATATTTATGTTATAAGTTTCATAAAGGTTAATCAATAAACACAGGCACAGTTATGCAGGGAAATCTGCAAGTTTCCCACCAAGAAAACAAAATAATTAATGCGGCCGTTGGTACAATTTTGGTGTGAGGCAATAAAACGTTGGCATTATATTATTGTTGCTGCCTTCCTAAAGTACCGCGAGTCTCTTAACGAACTCGCGAACCGTTGCTAAGATTTAAATGTTTAAAGAGAAAACAAATGAACATCAAAGCCCAATAAGAATAGCCAATCAGGAGAAAAGCGTTGGTGAGAAACTACACAGTTCAGTGCTACCAGGTGTAAGGGAAGGTTATGTCTGCGGGTCGTGGAATAGATGCCACGTTATTAGGAAGTGTTTTGTCAAGTGCCACTGAGTCGCTACACATCCAGTGATTGTATATTATTTATATAGGTATTGGGATTCATTCGACACAGCAGGAGATCATCTATCTGTGGAAGATAGAACTTGCAGAGTTTCCTGTAACCCGAAGTGCCAATAGGGGAAGTGCATCTTGTGTTTTTCTTCCGAGGAACCCCGTATAAAACCCATTCCTCCTCATCACCGTCCAGCACACCGCTCCTCTCCCAAAGACCAACATCTCTCGTCGAGGCTGACCCTGAGAAATAAGTGCCTCCTCAGCTGCATCGACGAGACAATGACTTCAAGCCCAGAGGTCGACCAGAAAAGGGGCTGAGAATACGTTACATTTGGAAATCATAATAAAAGCAGTTGAATTTAAATTTTGGTGTAATAAAGAGGTACCTAATCTGCAAGTTGGTCAAAATATCTGTTGCTGCAAAATATAAACTGAAAATTGAATCAATTTGGTTTGATAATAGATTATTGATTATCCCCATGAGGTATTAAGAATCTTCTATTCTAGATATAGAAAATTAACTGAAATGGAAACAAAAAGATTGAATATTATGGCTCTATCACACAGATATTCCTAAAGCAGAAATTAGTAGTACTTACTTATACTACATTTTACCCAGTGGTGTGATGGTCTCTATTTCTGGCTAGAATGCAAAGGAACCCCTATTTGATCCCAGAAAGAGCAGAGGATTCTTCTGTCTGGAATTCCCTCCTGGGGAACTGATTTCAGGTAGATCATGCATCATTCATTTGCTTTACAACTAGATTATATTTAACTTTGTGTAGAATACAAAAAATGGATGGCCAAAATAAATAAGCATGCACCCATACATGTGCATATACTTAAGTTATAACTCATGGTCTGTGTAATTTATTTTCATAATCTTCTTATTGAGATGAATATGTTATAGTCCTTTTATCTGTAAGGGTACTTAAGTGGCAGAATAAAATGAGTTCTTCTTATAGTTTAATTTGACAATCTCACTTATTGTACACTATCTTTTTTTTGGTAGTGTTTAAGCCATGGGCATCGCGAAGGGGGGGCAAGGGTGGGCCTGGAAGTTGGTCAACTTAATGTGCAATCAATTACTGACTATTAAACTACTATTTTAAAAGATCAATGTTTATTTAGCACAAATGAATATGGTTATATGCAACAAACATTATAAATTTTGACAATAAAATAATGAATTAATATTATCCGATTGCAAATTTCAAACATGTGCCCCCCCCCCCCCTGGAAAAATGTCTGCCGATGCTCATGGTTTAAGCCCACTTTTATTACATGTGGCACCACAGGTGGTGACACTGATGATACATGTGGTGCTTCATAAGAAAATCAATGAGTGTTGGGGACATCATAATAAGTATAAGACAGAGAAAGTGAAGAAAGACCCTGAAAGGATAGCAAGGTTATGAGAAGGACAGTTGTGAATTGTGATAGCACAAAAGACTATGGATTGTGTTAACTATGAAAAGAAAAGTTGTATTTGTAGTAAAAGTTTAGACAACAATAAAGTGATAGAAAAGTAACTGGACTTTCGATTTGGCCATTTTGTTACACTGCCATAGATCACAAATTTGCAGTGATCAACATTTGAGCCATGGAAGGAATGAAAACCAGCAATGCAAGAGATGGTGGAAGTAGTAAGTCATTCCAACCAACAATGAAACCAGCTTATGCACACAGCCTAGCGATAAATGCTACAATATAAATAGTAATGTTTCTAATATTATTTAAATAAGTAAAATACTAGACATAAGAAAGGAAAAAACTAAGACAAAGAAGTTTACAGAATAAAAAATTTTCCATGTGGGACAGTTTAAAAGACCTCAAAAATATGAGACGAGTGGGCTCTTCAAGTGGCATTGCCTTATGTATAATGTGAGGTGATGGTTGTGAGTTATAGCAAGCTGCTTGGCCACGGAAATAAAGTTTCCAACTTGTCATGATCTTGGGAATCATTTCTGACATCTTCAGAAATTTCTCTGTGGTGATGTACATGGTTTTGTTGATTCTGTACTTACAATACCCTCATTAACTTAAGGCAGGTCCAGGAGCCCAAAATGGAAAGTTGGCCTTATCACTTTTGGTTTGTGGAGAGCCAGCACATTTCCAGTTCACCATGGAGTTGGAGATGGCTTAACTGGACATGTTTAGGAGCAAATCTCCTGTATTTACTGGTCACATATGCAGCATGCTATCACCTTGACCACTTTAGAAGTTTATGAGTTCAACAGATTGCTCTATTCTGCTATGTACTACTCATACTACTGTAAGTACCTAAAGACCATGTGTGCCATGTATTACATTGTATCACTACATCTACAACTCATAAGACCAATCTTCTCATTTTCAGAGGTGAAGAGGTATTTTTGATATCCCCATTGAATACCTTACTAACCGAAAAAGTGTGTTCATATACTAGTATGCAGATTATCTTACACAAGTTGAAGGCGTAGAGAAACTCTCTCTTTAGCCATAGGAAAGTGATCTGAGCCCAGATGAAAAATAAAATAAAATGATTAGTAGTAAAATCTATTTATCATTAACCTAAATAATGTATTAAATTACCACTGATTTGACATACTGCATTTAAAGGACAATTATTCTGCCTCCAAACATGTTCAGAACTTGTAGGTATCACATTAAGCAAATTTGATGATTTGTTGAACACTTTGTAGATGAGTATGACAGCACTAGTTAGTCTTTTGTAAACTATCTGTTTTAATTTAAACTGGCCCAGTTTTGCAAAGTGAATTGGAGAATTAAGTTACACAGAGACCAGAGTTTGAAGAAAAGAAGGGAATCCTCATGCCTCAAGAATATATTCAGCATATAATTAGAAATTTTTTCCCTTCTGGGATAAATTCTTCCCTCCCAAGTGATAAGACAAATGTTCAGCAAAAGAATGCAGCATTTCAAAGTAAAAGCAACTATAATGATGTGCATCTTAACTAATGTACTGGTGTTCCTCTCAGTCAACAAAATGCTTGATTGAATCCTGATAGTAGGTATACTTCATTGCTTACCTTCTACAAGGACTATTTTTCTTTCAAGGTGTGATCAGTTGTGAAACCAAAACTATAGTGAAAATCAGTTAAAGCTTTGTGCAGGTGTGTTGTCCAATGTCTCTAGTACCTATGTCCCTTGATCATGTCACATTGCATTTGTCAGTTCTGTGTGTGCAGTGAGCACATAGACATGCCTAAAACAATAGGGTCTCCTGCCAAATGTGTACTGGGTGCTGTAATGCACTTTCTTTGTGTGGAGGGGTGCCTGCAGTCAGAATTTATCTACAAATGAATAATGTGTATAGTGAAACTTTAATGAATGAAAGAAAAGTGTGACAAGGTGCAGGAGCTTTGAAGGAGGACATACAGGTGTTTGGCAGCTGCAGCTGCAACACAGAGGCTCTTCCAACATTTTTAATGGAATGATCACCCATATACAGTATGCACTTAGTTCCATCTGGTTTTCAGCTCTTTCCTCACATAAAATGCTGGCTAAGACAACAGAATTTTGACAAAGACAATGACAAGTGGCTGAAGGCACAGGTGGCTGACTTCTATGACAAGGGGATTGGAAAGTTGGTACTATGCTATGAAAAATGCCAACATCAGCGTGGTGACTATATAGAAGAGTAGCATGTAGGTGTAGCTAAATGCTGCACATAAAATATTTTTGACTCTCACTGTGATTTTGGTTTTGCAACTGATCGGACCCTGAAAAAAAAATAGCCACACAGAAGCCACAATATACCTACTTATAATAAAAAGGTTCTGTGTTTTGAATTAATTTTCAAGGAGTATCACTTAATTACCCTTGGATAAAAGCTTAGACTGAGATTGCCAATTGACAAACTTTTGGGGCAGATGGGAATGAAATGATCAGAGGTGAGCATTTTTGACAAATATTTCATAAATTACAGTTTTGGCACCTATATTTAAGATTAAATACAATTTTTTATTGTCATTTTATCAAGGTAATTAATTTAAGTTACTGATAAATGTTCTTTGTGCAATGTGTAAATGTATGCTCAGTGCAAGATAGACTGGAAGTTATTTTTAATAGTGTTGTTAATATTAATCCAATTAGTGACTTTGAAAAATGTGTAAGCCTCGAAAGTGTCATAAAATGCCTCTTTACAGTTACTATCACGTTTAGTTACCATTATTACACACATTTTTAATGAATTCTGTGAAAGGAACAGTTTTAAAACAATTCTGAAGTTCATGCATAGATTGACATTAAATTATTGCCCTAGTGGCTGTAATTGGCATGGAACATAGCTGCTTTCTAAGAGGAAGGTTTAACACAGTTTTCTAAAGGTATTGCAATTTCATACATCCTTATACATTGCAGGAATGTTGGCAAAAGAAAATTATAAAATATAGAATGCTTTTTTAAAATTCAAAACAAATGTTTTATGGTGGTATACATAGGCTGCATGCTTTTCTGAATTTCACATTTTCCAAAAAAGCATCTCTCAGCTTAATATCAATCTTGATTGTCCTTCAGAAAATATGCAATAAAACAGACCAAAAAGGTTGAAAATTGTCTCTTTCAGAAATAAAATTGTTGATATGGCCATAGAATTTATTATGCTACACATTCAGGAGGAATCATGCTTGTGGTAGTCCTGGATGATTGCAGCAACAGGTTTGGTGATAATGATGATAACAGATTCCAGCAGGCAAGCCACCATTGAAACTTGTTGATTTTGTTCTCCTTTTATCTTAAATATATTCATGGTGCCTACCAAATGTATTGCATAATAAAAGCAGCCATAAAAATAAAAAAGAGCACTAAACTATAACTTTAAAACTAATGAAAGTTTACATGAACTTCAGTGTAGTGTGCTACCTACACTTGATATTCTTACAACTTGTGCCAGTTTCTAGAGTGAATCACAGGAATGTATAAGTTCTTTTCTTTAAAAAACGAGTAAGCCATATTTTCTATTTAGCATCCATGCAAAAATCTACTCTATGCTGTCACAACATCCACTGCTGATAATTTATATGACAACTGCTATAACATCAAAAAATTATTTACAGTGTTATTTGTAATATCAAAACCTATATTCTAGTTCAGTTATGACAAAAAATGTTCTTTTACATTAATGGTGGTTCAAAAAACTACTGATGATTTCTGAGACTTCATTATTTATGCTGAAAGCATGCTGTTGTTATTATTTTTGATATTTTTGAGAAAAAGTAAAAATTTGTACCACTGCCAAAATGACTTTCATTAGCCTGATCATAAAATTAAATCTATATGACAAACATTTTCAATGTAAATTGTGATGAGGTCTATGCAGCCATTAATTTATAACTACTGGTTTGTTTTAATATTGTGATATGCATTTTGAAGCCAAACATAGTTGGGTCTATTTAGTTTTCATAAGACTGTATGTGTGTACTTTATTTGCAATATTTTTAAAACCAAATTGTAGTTGTGCATTACTGTGAATATTTCTATTAAGGGTGTGTTATTTGATTAAAATATTATTATTTTTGTGCAGCATCCTGACAGGAATCTAACTCAAGCAGGTATAATAAAAAACGGACATATTTTTTTGACACAAGAACATCAGATACAGCAGCATATCTTTGAATTAATGATTTAAAGTATCACAAATGCTCAGTTTAATATAATTTAGCTTCTTATATTGCTTATAAATGTTTTAACTTGAAAATGTATAATGCCAATTAATTATCAATACTTTGATTCCACTCACAGCACATAACAAATGATGGTCGGGGCTGGACTACTTCACACCACATGCGAACAAGGTCACTCAAGGTCAGGCTGCCTTGCGTGACTGTTTGTGTATATGTGACTAAAAACAATGAGAGTGGTGCTTAACAAAGAATTGCTGGAACCTTGAGGGGCATCCGGTGGCCACCATGTTTGTAGAAGTTCCAGAAAGCACCATGTGACATCATCCTTGCTATATAAGGAGATGAGGTAATGAGTTAGAGGAGTTACAGTTAAAGACATACAGTCAGTCAGTGAGTTAGTGAGAGCGACACAGCAGTATATGTGTGTGTCTGTGTGTGGTACTGTCATGGTGCAAGGTATGTTGCATTGAAGTGAAAATGTTGTAATGGTTGTTGAGTGATTGAATCATCAGAGTTAGTGTATGCGAGACAGAGAAAGTGAAGAGAGTGAAAGGAGTGAGTCAAGGCTATGAGAAGAAAACAGTTGTGTATTGTAATATTGTGAAAGACTGTGGACTGTGTTAACATCAGTAAAACAGAACTGCATTTGTGCATTCAGTTAGGGGAAAATAAAGTGGGAAAAAATAAGGACTGGGCATTTGTCATCTTTGTCACAATATTAAGTATTACTTATGTACAGCTTTTATTCCTAGGTTTCATATAAATCTGACTCTAAGGCATACTTTGAAGTACCTACTGTAAAAGTATCTTAAAGTTTACCCAAAAGCATGGTGTATTGATTATAAAATGTTTTATATGACTAATTATGTTTTACTGTAAAAACAAATATATGAACCAGTATCCTTCAGAAAAAGAGATAATGGGGCCAGAAGGAGAAAAGGACAATAACAATGTAAGCATATTATTTATGTAAAAGGTATTTAAATACTCTAGATTGTAGCATAAATGAATATTTAGCGCATTAGTGATAGCTAATGCACTAATCATTTTCATGAGCAGTATGAAAAAGGATATATATATACAGGGTGTTAGGGGTATGAGTGCGCAGACTTCGCGTGCTGGGAGATACAAATATGACTAATAATAAAGTCCAATAACAACTCCATCTATCTTAAAAGTTAAAGGAGATAATCAAACATTATTGAATACATTATCTGTACAGTGTGGCAACACAGGCCGAATGTTTTGTTTTGGTTTGTGGCCAGGCATGCGTTCACACCTGCAATGGGTGAAGGTTTAAACTAGGCTAGTGCTCGAAATCCGGTTCGCCATGTGCCTGTGTGTTTCTTGTCAGCTAATGCCAGTAATGAGGGATGGGGTGGTTTGCTTTTAAGCTATTCAATCTTATTTACGAGAACTAAACTAAAAGCTGTGTAAGAGGCTATGCATAAGGTGTAGTCGGATGATCAAAGACAGCAACTTCAAATGTTAAGTATGGAAATACCTCATTCATGTAATTGTGTAATTAAAAACAGCCACCTTTTGCTAAACAGGAAAATCTATTATAAAGAACATGACTTTGGAGCCAGAACAGCCTAGATGGCGTAAGACGTGAAGAAGAAGAAGAAGAAGAAGAAGAAGAAGAAGAAGAAGAAGAAGAAGAAGAAGAAGAAGAAGAAGAAGAAGAAGAAGAAGAAGAAGAAGAAGAAGAAGAAGAAGAAGAAGAAGAAGAAGAAGAAGAAGAAGAAGAAGAAGAAGAAGAAGAAGAAGAAGAAGAAGAAGAAGAAGAAGAAGAAGAAGAAGAAGAAGAAGAAGAAGAAGAAGAAGAAGAAGAAGAAGAAGAAGAAGAAGAAGAAGAAGAAGAAGAAGAAGAAGAAGAAGAAGAAGAAGAAGAAGAAGAAGAAGAAGAAGAAGAAGAAGAAGAAGAAGAAGAAGAAGAAGAAGAAGAAGAAGAAGAAGAAGAAGAAGAAGAAGAAGAAGAAGAAGAAGAAGAAGAAGAAGAAGAAGAAGAAGAAGAAGAAGAAGAAGAAGAAGAAGAAGAAGAAGAAGAAGAAGAAGAAGAAAGAAGAAGAAGAAGAAGAAGAAGAAGAAGAAGAAGAAGAAGAAGAAGAAGAAGAAGAAGAAGAAGAAGAAGAAGAAGAAGAAGAAGAAGAAGAAGAAGAAGAAGAAGAAGAAGAAGAAGAAGAAGAAGAAGAAGAAGAAGAAGAAGAAGAAGAAGAAGAAGAAGAAGAAGAAGAAGAAGAAGAAGAAGAAGAAGAAGAAGAAGAAGAAGAAGAAGATTATTAATGGACAATAATTACAAAGTCAACAAGATGTCTTTTACAATAGATGTTCAAAATGTGCTCCGTGAGAATTTATGCAGGCATCGCATCTTCTTAGCCAATTTTGCCCTACCCTCATTAGAGCTGTGTTCTGCTCAATCTCTAGGGCTGCTTCAAACACACGTGTGCGAAGATCATCAAGCATTGTGCTTCACGTGTGTTGCAATCGGTTTTGCCCTAAGCAAGAGGCATATCTAAATACTCTTGATTTGTAAAGACTGCCATAGTTCTGAATGCATTTAATGCACTTGAAACATTGACAGAACCTGCTGTTGTGCATGGATGTCGTGGGGGTAGCTGTACTGTTAACATTCTCTCACTTTCCGCACTTCTCACGGGCTAATGTTGCGGGGTTGCCAAGCGTATGCCCATGACTTTATTCCAATAGACATGCTGGAATCCAGTCCTTTCATATCATTTTGTGGCTAAACGAATCATTTTAGCAACATATGGTAAAGACATAAATAACTCATCCTTTGTAGCTCTACCTCGCTGTTCTAATAGCAGAAGTAGACGATAACGGAGTGGGGACATATTTGCAATCACACTTATGACCAGTTTTAATTTTTATTTATGAAACTATGCACTATAGAGGAAAATGGTACAGGAACTTATGTTTCAGTTTAATGCCAGGAAGTTGCCTTTGAAGTCTGTGTACTCATACCCCTAACACCTCGTATATATGAGTCAGAGTAACACCAAATAGCTTTAAGGCATGATTAAGGGGTTCTATTTGAGTATCTTTTTATAGTGAATGTATGTTCATAAATGTCTTCATAAATGTTCTGTGACACACAGATCTTGTTCTCTTTTCTGCATCAAAGTATTACTTATGCTTTGTTTTCTTTACATTTTGGAATATTGCTTGTATTCTGTTTTTAACATTCTTTATATTACCATTAACCTAAAACCTCCATTTGGTTACTAAAATGTAAAGGATTCCATTGTAAATAATACAACACTTTTTGACTTTGTGGTTCTGGTTATCAATCTCAGCTATCAGCATAACTAATGTGCAGTTTACTGGAAGGACTTTTTGTTTTATAGCAAACTATAATAATGTTCCACTTTACTTATTCATTACTAGCAGATATGCATTATATTTATGGTGCTGCTTGGGGAAATGTGAAAAGAGTACTGCGTCTTTATGCTGAGCTTTACCCAAAGAGACATTTGCCTCATCACAGCACCTTTGCTGCTGTACATCTGATTGTAAAAAACAGGAACTTTCTAAAAACATGTGCATCACTCGGCACTCCAAAGAAATTAAGAAATAGTTACTCTAGAAGAGGAGGATCTTGACTGGATCCATAATTCTCTGTCCACAGCACAAGAGCAATAGTGTATGCCATGCATACATCCAGTTTTGGGCTGCTAAAATTCTGCACAAACAGTAATTGCATCCATATCATCTCACCCAAGTTCAAGGACTGGGATTAGATGACTTTCCACCTCGACTATAGTTTGACCAACTGAGATTTCCTACAACCATGTTGTGGACAGGCAAAAAGGTTTTTACACAAGAGAGTATGTTTAACACACATAACAGTCACATTTGGGCACAGGATAATCCTAGAGCTATTATAGTTACTATTACCAATGCCGGTTTGCAATGAACATTTGGGCTGGCTTTATGAATGACACATTCACAGATTCCTATTTACTAACTTCATGTTTGATGGGACACATTTACCTACAGTTCTTACAACATATTTTGCCAGAATTTCTGTAAGATGTTTCTTTAGGAATGCGCCAGTTAATGTTGTTTTCCAAGGTGGTGAGGGACCTGTTCATTATTTTGCTGATGTAAGGGATTTTCTAAGTGCAACATATCCTGATCACTGGATCAATAGAAGAGCACCATTATCATGGCCAGTCATTCACTAGATCTAAGACTTTTGGATTTTTTTCTTTTGAGGACAAGTTTGGACTCTTGTATACAAGACAGGATCTTTGCAGCATTTGATGTTATTATTGATATACTAGATGTTTTTAAAAGAATTTGTCAATAATTACTATGATGGTATCAACCATGCTTTGAAGTCCAATGTTGACATTTTGAACATTGTGCACTTATGCACTTGTTCAATTCTTGTATCGTTCTTATTTCAACTATGTTTGAAACCTTTTAATAGCGGAGAAAATTTGGCCATTAATGGTAGTATTTGCATACATTAACAACAATAACAAGTTTTTTAGATCGGTTAAAAGGTTTGACCAACTTCACAGCACTTGGATTTAGTGCCATGTCAGTAAATCAAGATTTATAACAGGTTTTGTATTATTTTATTTTTAAAAATTAAAGATACAGGGCTGCTCTTATTTCACAACTCTACTGGTGTCTTGTAGTAAAAATGCATAGTGACTTGTTTGGTTGAATTTCAATTAAACTGACACAGTGTTTCAAGAACTTTAAGGCCCTCTAGCTCAATCCTTTATGGACATATATTCCTTATAAGAAAATATTCCATTATAATTCCTGAATATCATTAAATTATTCAGTGGTATTCTGACTCACCTATATATTTGTTTTTCTGTTAGCTGAAAAAATGTCATTGTTTCATAGTGAAAGACTTACTTAGTTTTTACAGTGCCAAGCATAATTTGTTTGCTTATTCATAAAATGAATTAAAGGAGTAATTATTCTACTTAAATGGAAGATATTTGTTTAGAAATTTTGAATGAAACTGAGAAAGTTGAAACACAAGTCACTCTAAAGAAACAATCGAATGACAGAGCTTATCACAAATATTGTGAATAGAGAAAATCAGAACAAATATAGTTACAACAAATCATTTACTGATTAATAAAATATGCAGCAAGTCAAGAACTTAATAACCAGCCTCTGAATCTATGTTTTTATTTCAAATTTATAATTGTTCCACTGGTTTTCATTGATTCAACCAAGAATGAAAGCTTTGTTTATAATAGCCAAGATGAGTCGAAAGTTTATAGTAAATAGCTGATGGTGGCATGCCAGTTAATGAAGATTTTGAGATTTTGTTGACTGTTACTTTATATGGAGTGTAAGTCAAATCACTTGACAAAGGAATTTAATATGGAAAGTCAGGGAAATAAGCACTTTTGCTATTCAGATACTCTCTCCTTATTTTACTTTAAAGACAGATTTTATAAAAATGTTTTAGGAATGTTAAAAAAATAAAATTCCAAAGCATAAATTTATTTGCTATTGTTTATTTTAGAGAAATGATAAGGCAACTCTTATTAATTCTTTACATCATTAATTTTATTTCATTATCATGGGCCGTAATTGAAGCTATAAACATTCTAGTGAATCATTGCAGGTAGAAAGAATTAGTAATGTGAATACAATTTTAAATTGTTTGCAGTGATTCATTTTTACTCTCTCTACTATGTATAGTAAGTAGAGGAAGTACTGTAGAAGACAAATGTTGGGTGACTGTAAGCTCTAGGGACCTTAAGCTGGTTTGAGCATCATCTCAACTATTTGTTTGTTCACTGTCTGATGATATACCTTATTAAAGGAACTTTAAAAGAAAAACTTTTAAGAACACATATGTTGGGATGTATCACAAAAGCTGGAAGGAAGTTAGTGGCAGTGGTAATTAAACTGATTAATTTAAAATATACACACTAAAAAATTGTTTTGTTGTTAGAGGATTAGCAGTTGTCATTTTCATAACCAGCAAGTATGTAGTATTTGTGTTTACCTTGTAGGCTGTGTTACGATTTTGTATACTCGTGCAAACTTGCTAGAAGAGAGAGAGAAATAATGCAAAGTAAAATAATTTGAGAGAGAGATAGTATGAGGAAAATATGTAAGCAGCATTAAATCCATTTCATACAAAAGAAAAAATTCGAAACAGGCAAGTAGTACAAAACTTAAACATATGGATTTTTCTGGTTCACTGAAAATATAAAAATCAATGACAGTACAAAAATAATGCATTGCCTATCAGGCAAATTTTTTAACTTTTCAGCAGCAGTACTGTGGCTGTAAAATATAGGTCATTTGTTTGTAGCATGATGACAAGAACACTTTAAAAAAATCAAGGTTTGTTATTTTGTATCACACAAATATTATACATGATGTGCATGCAAACATGTTGAAGCTTTCATTTACATATTACAGAAACTCAATAAAAGCTGTGCATGCACTTATAATGCTGCAAATCAGTTATACTGTTAAATTACATTGATTTATAACCATAATCCTCAACAGCTACTAATAATTTGGCTATACTAGATCTTGCACCTGTACACAAAGATAAGACATGAACCAAACACAAGGGTGCACAAACATGAGAGGCATACTTCATGAGAACTATAAAAAGCTTGTCACCTTTTCTGTCTCAGCCTTACTTTTAGTTGCTATGATTAAATGGTTATAAGATCTATTTGTGTCCACTTTCCATACTCATGATTTGTGTTTATTTAAATGCAAAACTCAACACAATTTGAGGTGAAATCAAACTGGTTATGTTATATGTAATGACATTTAATTGAACCATGATGTCACTGTCAACCTACTTATTAATTAGCAATCTGCAGCAATAATACAGTAATCTAACAAGTTTCATGCATAGGAAAATACATCACATTTATTGTTCTACAATTACACATTTTTCAAATAGCTCCAGTACAAGGGTAATTCAAATATAAACGGTAATTGTTACATATCACGGAGGAAGCAGTTCAAAGCGGGGCAGTCGAGTGGGGGGGGTTGAAGGTTAGTGTGTTAGGGAGGAGGAACTAGCTTTGTTAGCTGCTTCACTTGGTTCTGGTGTCAGTACAGCCATGAGTGAGCAAGAGGTTCCTTCGTCTGTTGCACAATGCATTATTATCAAGTTTTTAATCAATGAAGGGGTTAAACCTTCGGAGATTTTAACTCGTTTAAGAGCACAATTTGGGGAACTACACTGTCACGGAATTGAGAGTTTACTTGGGCCAGACAATTTAAGGGTGGCCGAGAATTTGTGGAAAACGAAAGTCATGCCCAAGGTCAAATCTCACAGATGACAACATCTGTGCCGTTAGAGAGCTTATTGAAAGTTATCACTGCTCCACTGTTGAAGAAATTGCATCAGAAGTTGGTTGATTTTCTTCATGATCGACGTACAGTGATCTATTGTCAATTGTTGAGGTCTGTAAAAGCTGCCTACTGAAGCAAAAGATGTCGTATGCCCATCAGAGATGTCACCCTTCTCCAAGACAATGCTACACCTCACACCGCCAATTTGACAATGGACACAATGGTGCACATGCACTGGGAAACCCTTGAACAGGGTTCCCTATAGTCCAGACTTGTCCCCCCCAGACTATTTTTTGTTTGCACCCATGAAAGAATCGCTTGAAGGGAAACATTTCGAAAGCAACGACGACGTCGAGGAGCATGTGTGCAATTGGTTGGCGACGTGCCCTCAAACTTTTTTTGAAGAAGGAATGTTCAAGCTTCTGAAACGTTGGCAAAAATGTGTACAGTGTGAAGGAAGCTATATAGAGAAATTTTGATGTGGTCACTTGTGTATATATTTAAGCAATAAATATTTTTAACAAAATTACTGTTTATATTTGAATCACCCTCATACAATCTATTTTACAAGTAGAAAATTTAGTGCTACTCTCTCCAATAGTTTAGATTAATGGATATAAAGTATGAAAAGTGGAAAATTAATTGTATATTGCATTTGAGCCTACAAATATTCAGTGAATTTCCATTTTAATTGTGCTTTGTTTATGTCATATCTTCAGATTAAACATGTAATTTCTGCACTTTTAAAATATTTATGAAAGACACCACAGGAAAATAATATATGAACAGATATAATGGTATTAATAACAATTTAACAACTATAGTGTAAGTTTATGTAACTCTTTTTTTTCATCTTAACATTACAGTACTAAAATATGCATCACCCATGGGTTTTAAAATAAAACAAAGTGGGTTATATGCTTATTTCATCAGTATTTTGTAAGATATATATATATATAGTGTAAGAAGGTTATAGGACTTCTTAATTATATACATTTCTTCTGCAGAGCTGCATTTTCTTTCAACAATCAATACTTATTGTCATTGACTCTGTTCTAAACACAATGAATTGCATGATTTTAAACACATACTAAGTAGTTTCTAAACTGGAATAACAAATGTTACAATCTGAAGATAACAGCTTTTAAAACATTCTTTTAAGCAACACATGGACTGCAAAGCTTAATTTCGATAGAAGAATATGAGAACCACTAGCAATAAAATGAGGTTGGAAGGAGGTGAGAAGCTACTACAAGGGGGAAGAGGGTATTATACTCATGGACTATAGCCTCCCTGCTCATTTTGGGAATGAAATAAAGCATCATAAAGCTATATTCAGTTATCACTGGAGAGGTCATAACCGACTTGTTGTCTGATCACTGCATTTGTTTGATGTTGCTTACAGTGGCATAGCTTGACTGTCAGACTCGGGTATGTAATCGAACAAATATTGTAAAATCCAGGACTGCCCTTCGGAGTTTTCATATTTATTCATTGTCTGAAAGAGAATATACTGAGAACATGATTCAAAATAGCTTTTCTGTCAGACGTTACATCTGTAAAGCAAACAAGCCTCCATTCAACATTTACGTAACAAACAGTGCAGAGTTGTTCTTCACAATTAATATCAGGAGTTTCATCTAGTATTAATGAAACAAGTAAGACATCAGAAATTTGTTTCTTAATTCCATGTGTCATGATGACACCCACAGTTGAAATTAAGTCATTCTGAATATCAGGTGATGTTGCACAAAAACAGTAGAATTTTCCAGGTGCCCTTTCAGAGAGGCGTTGTCATATATTGCCAATGCATTTAAATCTTCAATACAATTGTCTCTGTTTGAAGATCCTTCATTCTCATTGTGACCATGACAAGGAAGTGAATGTTTTCCTAGAAAAGATACAGCCCGTACAAAATGAGAAAGTAAAGCTCTCTTATTTTTCACTTCATTGTTATACTGTTCAACTGAGAGCTTGTACTAATTATTCAATGAAGATTTTATTCCTGGATTTACCCCAAACATTTCTAGTTGTTTTTCACATATTATATGATTACAGGAGTAGTCCTGTTTTATAGTTGCCTTATAAATGTTAGCTAAATCTTCATAACCACTGGAATTTCAAACTCACTTTTTTTTCAAAAAAGATCAACAAAGCGTTTGTTTTAAGTGTTATGACACAACCAAGATTCATTTTCATAAACTTTGATGTTGAAATGCCTTTTACATTTTTTAATGTTTGTTGTAGTACTGAGTGCGGGCTTCAGAGAATTTACAACAGCACGGAAATGAAGTTTTGTTTTCTACTTCACCTCTGATTGATGTTGTGACATCATGGGTGTACGCTGCCTGTATGCATACCCTTGTCCCAGGATCCGTGCAAATCTTAACCTACATTTGCCTTAATAGTAAGCAACCAAGTGTGCAAATCATGCTCAAATGTCCACAACTGAAGAGCACACATACAAGAAACAAAACAACCCACGAATTACTCTATGATCACATTTGTAAATGCAATAGTGTTAATGCAATTCTTCACATGAGATGTACAATAACACATTACATCTCACGGGTAAAATGCACAGCACTATTCTAGTTTCCTGCAGCTAACAACAGATGCTGTTGATCCAAGCTTTGTTTCGAAATGTACTCCAGGCTAATACAGGGTGGTGCAAATTCAAATCATAATGTTTCGGAAAGCTTGAATTTTAATGACATTAAAATGATTATGTACCACAAAATTATAATGAACACCAATCTAGCAATCAGTGTCAGGAAAATTACAGAGTATGCAATACATCTCTGAAATCCATTGACACTATGGCACTGGTTGCTTAATATCTTGTGTGGTATCATATAAGTCTATAGTTTATGAAATTCCTGCTCATTCTGCAGATAGTTACATCATCAGCACTGTAGCTGAAGTTGGGGAAATTAATAAGGGTCTCAGAGAGGGTAAGAGAGAACATGACATAACAAGGTACTCATTGTCTGGAATACAATATATCTATGTTCCAGCACTCCTGTAATAATGATATTAACAGGTAAGACCTGGGATTAGGATTGTTACTACTAGTAGGATTGTTATTAGGATTATTTTTAGGATTAGGATTGAAGATTCTACAAATGGGTGAACCTTATCTATTTATACTCGTGATTACAATCTTACTCTGGAGGATTTTCATACAGCTTATTTAGCACAGAAGTGCTTTTCTTTGCCTTCTATATAAGCTTTCCTGTTTTTTAAGTATAATATTTGTAACATTAATTACTTGATGGTTTTTTCTTTTAGTCAAGCCATGAGTAAGCATTAAGCTAGTACTTGAGCTGCAGATCTACCATTTTACAAATCAGCACTTTCTCACTGAGCTACCACAGTGAAATGCATTAAACTTTCTATCTAATTCAACCATTTCAGAAAGTTTGAGCTTGTTATGGTAGCTCAACAATAGAGTATTGGCAAAGAAAGCCAAAGAATCATGGTATCAGCTCCAGTTGGAAGAGTGAATTTTTTGTCTCCCGAACCTTTTATTTTAATATTAGCATGAAAGAACATTTATCAAAAACATATATGATGCCTAATGGTGGTTAAAAATATAGTCCAAAATCTAAAAGACACTAGCAACATGGCAAATTACTTTTAAGGTTTGGTACAAGTACCTCTAGTATAGCAGATATACCATCTTCAGAATAGTGTTACCATTTAATATATAAAGCTTCTTCTTCTTCTTTATCTGATTACCCTCCCTGTGTGGAGGGCTGACAACCCTAGGACTTAAAGCCTGTACCTAGGGTCAGATGCCTGTTGGGGAGCAGAGGAACCTATGGACCAGAGTGAAGACCTGGAAGCTGGTGGTCAACCTGGCACCAGGTATGAGAACAAGGAAGAAGATGATATGAAATGTAGGCAAAATGGATGAATGGAAAGGTGATGATAGAGTAATTGGTGGAATGAGTGGCAGGGGAAACCAGAGAACCTGTAGAAAAAAGCCACCCCGATGCCCCTTCAATACCACTATGATAGCACATGTAGGTCCCTGGGATCACCTCAGTAACAGACGAATGGTCAAACTGCTCACCCACAGTGCTGCCAATATATACAGGGTGATTACAAATGATTCATCGGGTTTTGAATGAATGTATTTCACAAAGTATTACATTCAAAATAATGAATGATACATTGTATGAAAAAGCACATTTTCAAGTTTCTTACATATCTTTATAAATATTCTATGTGCTCTCCTCGTGTTACACCACACACATCTATGCAGTAGTCAAGTTCAGCCCATACACATTCCAGCATGTCCCTGTCGATGTTTGCCAGCACAGAAGTGATGCAATCCTGGAGTTCAGCCAATGTGGTCGGCAAAAGTGGTACGTAAACATTATCTTTCACGTATTCCCAAAGAAAAAGTCACAAACTGTAAGGTCGGGAGACCTTGGGGGCCATCTGAAGAGTGCAAAATCACCCTGAGCACATTGCCTAATCCATCTGTTTGAAGTTCCTCATTCAGATGGCAACTCACTTCTTTATGCCAATGAGGCGGAGCTCCATCCTGTTGGAATATGAAGTGAAGCATATCAGCCATCAGTCTGGGAAATAACCAGTTTTGTAGCACATGTAGGTATGCCATACTTGTCACATTTTTTTCCAGGAAAAAAGTAGAGCCCGTAAATTTTGGTACATGACACAGCACAGAAGACATTAATCTTTGGAGAATCTCTTTCAATCTCCATTGTAACATTGGGATTTACTGTGCCCCATATGCGGACGTTGTGACGATTCCTTTACTGTTTAGGTGGAATGTCACCTCATCACTGAACATGAGTTGGTGGGGAAATTCATCATCTTCCATTGCTTCCTGGAAACATTCACAAAATTCGCGTCTGATGATCGGACGTTTGGCTATAAACGTTGCAACAGTTGTACGCCATACAGTTTCTGTCATAATTATTTACACAGAATCTTCCACACAATTGCCTGAGGAATGCCCAGTTTGCGACTTGCACGACGTATGGATTTCTTTGGGCTACGAACGAACACATTTCGGACCTTCTCCACTGTTTCCACAGCGATAGGTAGTCGCTCAGAGCTTGTGCCTTTACAGAGTGAAGCTGTAATATTGCTTCCTAGTTATTACCTCGCCATTTGAAGCTGAAGTCGTTGATGATGTGGTTCGGTGTGTTGTCTCCGGCTAGCTGAGCATTATCTCTTTATCTCGGGTTTGCGTGAGTGTAAAGAACAACCCAAGAACAACTTTGCAGATCATTTATTGCATCTGTAAATGTTTTCGGGAGTTATGCCGATTCTATATGTGTATCTGTAGAAGCATCTCAATCACATCGGCGCAGCACGAACTGCACGAACTCCCGTACTGCTCTCTCGTTGAGTACTGACTAGACGCTTCTCTCTTACCCACGCCAAGAAGACCGTTCGTTTCCAATTTGAATGTCATGACGTCATCCAAGAAAGCCTCGTATCCAAAATGTTATTTCCTTTTCCCGCAATTTAGAAATGTCCCTTTCTATTATAACATGTTCTTTTATGAATTTTGAATATATAATTACCTTTTTTTAGGATTAAACGATGTTTACTTTATATTTTATTAAATATATCGCGCGACTTTTAAGGTTGGTAGAACTGACTTTCGAACGTGTATTTTAAACTATGTGGTATGACGTCATGACTCGTTAATTTCAAACCAATAATGCGTTTATACTACAAATTTAACGACTATCATTTACTCATATCTTGCTCACCTTACAACACTTGCTACTCTATTATCTATTTATGTTATTACTCAATATTTATCGCAAATCTCATATCCGGCAATTAAATTAAAACGTATCTTTTTCAAAAGCCCATTCAATCGGAAATCTAAATTTCGGTATCAAATGCCCCCATTTATGTTATTTTATTATTTCATAATAAAATAATGTAAATGTCTTGCCCGAAAGAAAAAAAACTAAAATTACTCCTGTATTTTGAATAATCGGCAACACTCCCCTTGTATACAATTTTCAATTACACTGTTTTTGAAATTGGTTATTAACACATTTTCTCATTAATCTATTTAACATGACAAACAATTGTACACTTGACTAAACATTAATCCTTAAATACTAATTACAATATGTTATGGTTTCTTCTATGAAGCTTCTATATAAAGGTTAAATTTCAAGAGTCTTTCTTTATACTTCCTTCTTTTAGTTCATGTTTGCTCACTTCGCTCTCACTATCACTTGCACTGTGATTTTTCACTTTTGTTATTGTAACACATATCTGTACTAGATCCTTTAAGCACTAAAATGTACATCTATTTTTATATAAATCCATTGCACTCTTTAGACAAGTTCTTTCTTTGTCTTTCTGTGATAACTATCTATACATCTAAATATTTTAACAAATGTTTTACAAAGTAAATATTCTGTTTTCTCTCTATGCGGAGATGAACATTTTAACAATCTTTCTGAAGCTTTTTTTTTTTTTTTTTTTTTTTTTTTTTGTGAGCTCTATACAATATATTTTTAAACTCTTTGTAGTATATAGCAATTCACATTCTGCATTTTTCATGAATATGTAAGTACCTGACCAATGTATGGTTTTCAAGTAGGCTAACATTTACATTTTATCTCAAAGCTGATTGGGCGCCAATAGACAAATGACACTTCCAATTTTTCTTTTACATTAAATCAAGGTTCCAAGGCACCACACGGTTTCTTGTATGGTCGAAGGAGTTGTTTATGCCATCTTCCCAGACATTTTTCATTTTTAACATCTTTTAATTCATAGGTATGATAACCAAATTTGGATATAATTTCTGCAGGACCTTTATATAACAATTCCATCCTTTTGTTCCTACCTCTCAAGGCACTTGATAACTTATGGTCTTTAACTAGTACCCAATCGCCTATCTTAGGTTCCCATTTATGTTTTCTACTCTTTTTCTTTAATTTTCGCTTCTCTGCCTTTTTCTTGATTCGTTCAAAAGCAATTTTCGCTCTTTCTTCCTCACTTAACTGAATGTCATTAATTTTCAGTGTTTTTGGTTCCCCTATCAATATTGGTTCTGGTTCAATTCCTAACATTAATTTTATTGGTGCAAACCCAGTAGTTACATTAATGGTGTGATTGATAATCTTTTCTATCAATGGACAATATTTCACCCAATCCTTGTGATTATGATGTGTAAGTACACGTAAATAAATTCCTATATCTCGGAGGACACGTTCTGTTGGATTCCCTGATGGAAAGTATGAGGAACAATGATATAATTTTATCTCATGATTTTCTAGGGTTTCTTTAAAGATTTTGCTCCGATGAACTGTAGCATTATCTGTTAAGATTGCCTGAATCTTGCCATATTTAGGCACATAATCTTTTATTATCTTTCCTACACATGTTTTGCTGCTGATATTCCTAACAGGATAAATTTTAATAAATTTACTAAAAACATCATGAAGAACAAACATATATCTACATCCAAATTGTCCTACTGGTAGCTCCCCATGTGCATCAGCAGTAACTAGTACATTTTTCCCTTCTCTTATAATTGTCTGAGGTTCTATATCAAATTTGATATTAAATGGTTTAGCCCTTTGACATAAATCACAGCTTGAACATATTTTTCTCACTTTCTTTGCCAAATGTTTTATATAAAAATGGTCACTAATTACCATGATTAGCTTTTCACTACCTGTATGAGCTAGTGTTTTGTGATAAGCAAGTATAAGTTTCTCTTGTAAAGCTTTTGGTACCATTATTTTCCATTTAGGTTCAATTCTTCCATGAAATTTATAGATTTTTCCCTCATAAATACCTATATTATCTTTTAGATTTTCTGTGATTGGTTGTGCCTTTTCTTTCAATTTTCTAAGTTCATCGTCCTCTGTCTGTAATTGTTCCAAATTTCGAAATTCTTTAGCTAATTGTGTCCCTTCTAAGGTTTTCAAATATAGTATGGTTACATCATGTTTGTTGTCACTAATTGTATCTGGTATTGTATAATTGGTTTTCATCCTTGATAACAAATCACTAAAAATATTTTGACTTCCTGCTATGTGTCTGATTTCTATGTTATGGGATGTGATCTCATGGATATATCTAGAAATACGTGTGCTTGTGAGTTTGCAAGAGTTCATAAATGCCAGACTAACATGATCTGTGTAAACTATTACTGGGTTGTTATATACATATTGCTTAAATTTTACAAGTGCAAAGTAAATAGCTGCTATTTCTTTTTCTGTAGTGCAAGCCTGTGATTCAGTCCTTGAAAGCCCCCTTGAAGCTACAGCAATGAGGTGATCTTTTCCTTCCTCATCTTGTTGTAATATGACACTACCATAACCAAGTCCTGAAGCATCTGTATAAATTATGTAGGGGAGATCTTCCCTAGGTTTTTCCAATAAAATTGACGCTGCAAACAATGTTTTTACTTTTTCGAAAGATTCTTGTTCTACTGATGACCATTGCCATTTTACATCTTTTTTCAATAGTTGTCTTAATGGGGCTACTACGGTTGCATATTCCAGGATAAATCTTGACTGATAATTTAGAATACCAAGAAATCTTCTCAATTGCTTTATATTTTTAGGAGCTGGTATTTTATTTATGCTTTCAATTCTGTCGGGATTAGGCCTGATTCCCTCATTTGAAATAACATAACCTAAAAATTCTGTCTGTTTCACAAAGAATGCAGTTTTACTTGGCTTTATTGTCATGTTTGCTTTCTTTAACTGACTAAGCACATAATTGATATGATTTAAATGATCCTCTATATTTTCTGAAAAAATCACAAAATCATCCACATACTGAGCTACAAATTTCTTTATGGTTTCTCCAAAAATTTCATACAAAGCTCTTAATAGTGCACTACCACTGGTATTCATGCCAAAGGCGCAAACTCGAAACTGATATAATATTCCTGAATGTAAAAACGCTGTATATTTTCTTAAATCTTCTCTAAGTGGGATCTGCCAAAAAGATGCTGTAAGATCTAGAGTAGAAAAAATTTTGCCCTTCTGCAATTTGTTCAATATTACCTCTACACTTTCTGGTCTAAATCTATCAGGTTTACAATGTTGATTTAGTTTTCTCGCGTCTAATGTCACCCTAATCTTTCCATTGGCCTTATTTACAATACATAGGGGATTCACAAATTCTGAATTCGAAATCTCAATAACCTCATCTTCTAACATTGACTTTATAACTGCATCTACCTCTTCTCTTATTGTACTAGGGATAGCTCTCGCTTTATGTGTAAAAGGTTTTATGGGTATCATCTCAAACGAATGAGTATAAATATTACATTTACCAGGTTTCTCAGAGAATACTTCTTTATTTCGGATTAATATTTCAAACAGTTTATCCCTCTGTTGTTCATTTAGTTGATCAGCCTGAGTTACCTTTTCCCTCAACAATTCTTCTAAGTCTTCACTACTCTCCCTATCATAGTACCTAGTTGCATCAGAAACCCTCAAATTGTCTATGAAATCATTTTTATCCCATTCTACATTTTCTTTATTATCGACTCTGTACTCTTTGACATTTACTTCAGTTAATTCCATAGCTCCTACTTTAACATATTCTACAAAGAATGTATCCCCTTGGATTTCTTCTTCCTCTTTTTCTCTTACAATAGTTTCTGAACTACTATCTTCCACAAAAGGCACTATAATGGTCTCATATTCAACTTTCATTTCTAGAATCATGTTTTTAAAATTCACCACAGCTTCCCAGGCATAAAGACAATCACAACCTATTATAATATCTGTCACAAGTCTTCCTACAATCAGAAATAAAATTTCTAGTATTCTCCCATTTATTTCAATATTTATCATTGCTTGAAATTTTACTCTCTCTTTTCGTTTTCCCACAGCTAGCGAGCAATATATCCCATTAACTGGTAAAGACATTACTTTAAAGCCACTACTTTGTAAATTATCATAAAAATTTTGTGAGCATACTGTGCTATTTGATCCCGTATCTATAATTGCATTGTATTGTTTTCCATTTACTCCAATTTTGATTTTAGGTGGATCTCCTACTTTTTTCGTTTTCGTCAATTCTATTTTTCCATTCTCTTTTCTTTTGTATCATCATTTGCCTTCCAGGACTATTTATTTCCGAGTACTTATCACAATCATTACTAGGATACCCAGTTCTCACTGAAGGCGCGTTTGACCGGGTCTGGCGTTTCCCTGATTTTTATGTATTGCTCCTGTACTATTTCCCGAATTGTTACTTCTGTTTTCCTGCATTAAATCGGGGTTACTTCCTACCATGTTTTTGACCGTGTTAATGGCCTCGACCATTTCCGCATTTTCGGGGGAATTTCGTCCACTAGAATACCTTTCTCCCTGTCTTGGTGACCTCGGTCTAAACTCATTATCTCCGTTTGTCCAATACCCATCATTTGAATTTCTACTATGTCCAAAATAACGGCCCCGTCTACCTCGATCAAATCTATTTGTATTCATATAATTCACCCTTATATTTCTTCCCCTTAGATTACCATTTCTATTTTGGTGATGCCCTTCCTGGTTATATCTACCTTGATTTTCCCACCGGAATGATTCCATCCTTGGTACTGGTCCTTTATATCTTTCCCTAACCTCACTTCTATTCTGATAATACTGTGCCCCTTGCCCGAAAGAATTGACAGTTTCTTTTCCTTCATATGTATTTCCAAATGCGTGTTTTGGCTTATTGACTTCTAAGGCGGATAATAATTCTATCATAGCTGCAATGCTATCGGGTCGGGCTATGATTAGGTAATGTTGAAGTGTTTCCGGAAAATGTGGAGTAACTATATTTATTAGATCTTTTTCATCCAAGGGAGGGTCCAACATCTTCGATTTTCTCGCTATTCTCATAAAATAGTTTACCATCGATTCCTCCGATCTAGGATTAAATTTTCCATTGCTTAATTCAACTCTAATATTAGCCTGCCTACTAGCTCCCCAATATCTGGTTAAAAAGATGTTCCTAAAGGTCCTGTAGTCATTATTGTTACCCATAGAAAGGCCTAGCCAATTAGCAGCATTACCCTTTAGGCATTTTCTTACTATCACCATCTTGTACTCCTCTGGTATACGTTTCACCGTGAAGTACTCTTGTAACCCTTCTAAAAAGGCTTTAGGATCATCTGAATCTTCATTTTCAAAAACTGGAGGTGTCATTTCATTTAAGACATGGTTAGGCCAATGTAAATTTGAATTGTCACCTATCCCTGAGCTATTTCCGAGATCAGAATGGGAATTACTGTTACCCCTATTTTGCATCGAAATGTCAGCTGATACACCTGGTATTGCCTCGTTTCTTGCAACTTCATTACTAAGATTGTTGTGATTACATGCATTTTCATTTAATTTCAAATTTTCTAAGGCCTCTTTTACCTGAGTAATTTCTGTTACTACTCCTTTTATTTTGTCTGTAACATCCTCCAAATTTCTAGCCTGCCTTTCACTTTCTACATCAGATCTTTCTATTCTAACTTTACACCCCTGTAACTCTTCTCTAATTTCTTCCCTTTGTTTGTCTAATCTATATGTTACTTTTTCCCTTTCTTTATCTAATTTTTCACTCACTTGTTGACCTAATTTCTTTTCAGAATTCTTTACTTCTTGCCTTATTGTCTCTAATTCTCCCTTAACCTGTTCTCTATTTTCTTTTACTTCACTACTAACTTTATTAATTTCCTCCCTAACTTCTTCCCTAAAGGTTTCGAAAACTCTCCTCTGATTCTCCAATTGCATTCCCAATTCCTGTTGTCCCTTTTCTAATTTCTGTCCTAACTCTATACTAGTTTCGTCTATCTTACTCATCTTTTGGCTTAACTCTGTTCTTAATTCTTTACTATTTTCATCTATCTTTTGACTTAACTCTGTTCTTAATTCTTTACTATTTTCATCTATCTTTTTACTTAACTCTGTATTCATCTTTTCCACTGTTCTTAATTCTTTACTATTTTCATCTATCTTTCGACTTAACTCTGTACTCATCTCTTTCATTATCGTTTGAAACATATTCTCTATTTCTGACATAAATGCTGGCCTTTCTGAATTACTACTAAACATTTCTGAACTACCTCTAGGTGTTTCTCTAACGTTCTGATCTTCTAATTCTTGGCATATTCTGCTACCAATTACATTCCGATTAAATTCTTCCATTCTACTTATACTTTCCCGAATTTCCGGACTTTCAAAACCTCTAAACTCACTATCACTGTCTTCCATTTCTAAGCTATTTATATGTGTTTTTCTACTCACCAAAATTTTCAATATTTTCACTATTTCACTTTAACTGCACTTAAACTTGTTCACTACACGTTTCACAGATGTTGACGCGCTGGGCACCTTCTTGTCTGCTGGTTCGATGCTGGTCTGGTCGTCTTGGGGGTTTGGTCCATTCTTTCGGCGCCACACGTTGGGAAGCCAATTTGAAGCTGTAATATTGCTTCCTAGTTATTACCTCGCCATTTGAAGCTGAAGTCGTTGATGATGTGGTTCGGTGTGTTGTCTCCGGCTAGCTGAGCATTATCTCTTTATCTCGGGTTTGCGTGAGTGTAAAGAACAACCCAAGAACAACTTTGCAGATCATTTATTGCATCTGTAAATGTTTTCGGGAGTTATGCCGATTCTATATGTGTATCTGTAGAAGCATCTCAATCACATCGGCGCAGCACGAACTGCACGAACTCCCGTACTGCTCTCTCGTTGAGTACTGACTAGACGCTTCTCTCTTACCCACGCCAAGAAGACCGTTCGTTTCCAATTTGAATGTCATGACGTCATCCAAGAAAGCCTCGTATCCAAAATGTTATTTCCTTTTCCCGCAATTTAGAAATGTCCCTTTCTATTATAACATGTTCTTTTATGAATTTTGAATATATAATTACCTTTTTTTAGGATTAAACGATGTTTACTTTATATTTTATTAAATATATCGCGCGACTTTTAAGGTTGGTAGAACTGACTTTCGAACGTGTATTTTAAACTATGTGGTATGACGTCATGACTCGTTAATTTCAAACCAATAATGCGTTTATACTACAAATTTAACGACTATCATTTACTCATATCTTGCTCACCTTACAACACTTGCTACTCTATTATCTATTTATGTTATTACTCAATATTTATCGCAAATCTCATATCCGGCAATTAAATTAAAACGTATCTTTTTCAAAAGCCCATTCAATCGGAAATCTAAATTTCGGTATCAAGAGGCAGCCTATGTTCTCAAACTGTCAATACCACCACAAAATGCTTTGATGTGTTGGTGGCTCTCTGTTGTACTGTCTTCGGGATGCACGCTGCATGGTAGTGACGGATTCTGTCTTCTCATATTGCAATACACAAAATGCTTTCTGTTGATTAGTCACCATTTTTAAACAGTTATTGCCCTGCCACCTGGTGAGTCACATCCAAAACTGCAATGGCATAAACAAAACTTTGAAGTATGCCTTTCAATTGTTTATTAGTACAAATGGGTGGGCATTAATTTTGGAAGCTATAAGACGGCAAAACACGATGAATCATTTGTAATCATCCTGTATATATAAAGCTATTTAATCTTATATTACCTACTATTATTAAGGTTAAAAGTTTTATTATTTGTTAGTTTTAGAGACAAACAGCCAAGTTTTCCTTTCTGTTTTATAAGATGTCTCGAAATAGTAGTTTAGCTTACAACTTATTAAGGTATCTGTATAAAATGAATGATCCTTTTCAGTGTACATTTCTAATTGCCATTTGTATTTTGTATACATTATACTGGCTCACCACAGCTAAATGGCTGGTAATAGTATCATAGGCAAATTTTTATCCCACAATGCTTTAACACGTAAAAGCAGTTTATAACATCTATAAGTCTTAAATTTCTTCTCCAATGATCAGGATGTTTTGGTTCAAATTTCAACTTCCATTGTGCCTTAAAAGGTGAACCTATTGTTCATGTCTTGCAGAAAAGTGAAATTTCTGTGGTACTGCAGTTGCCTTTGGATTGAGTCACTTCTCTTAAATAAGATTCTTATCATGCTAACTTGCTGTGATTGAAAACACTATTGCACAGATTTCTCAAACCTATGTGATTATAATAACCATGAAAATGAAAAAGGGAGGTAGAGAATTTATATTTTTAATGCAATTATGTCCATTATTAAAATAATAATCCCAGTGAATCACTCATTTGAAAACTTTGTTACTTTTCAAATACCATTTATGCCCCTTCTCCAGATACCTAAAACTGTATTGCAGTCATTTTGGTTTACTGTAACTTTTGTATACTTACAGATTTAGCATACTACATTGTACCTATAAATAAACAGATAAATAAAAATACACTAAAACCTGCCTTCAACGGATCCCTTGTTAAGTGGAAATCTGTCTTTAACGGAAATATTTCATGGTCCCATGAAGTTAGGGTTGAAAAACATGCAAAATTTCCTTTATTAAATGGAAACTGTCTTATGTGGACAACAGAAATCAAACTATGTCTTTTAATGGAAAATTTCCAGTTCCAGAATATAGAGTTTAGAACAGTTTCAGAAACAAAACTACCTACATCAATGAAGGTGCTTTCAATTGCAATACCATGGAGTAAAAACATAGACAATGATGTGTAAACTGAAACAGACACAGTTGATGAAGATACTTTAATTGAGAATATGCAAAGTCAGAAAGAAGAAGAGAAGGTGGAGGAAGATGAAGAGGGGATATGTCCCTGAGTTGAAAGCAGAGTGCCCTATAGTAAAATGACTCAGATATATTTGGCATAATTTCTCAAGACAAAGTGTTTGTGAAAAGTTGACCAGCTATGCAGCAATGTATCCAAAAGCTCTCCTTGAGCACTGGAAAAAATAACTGAGTCATGTATAAGCCATTTTTTGTTCATTATATATTTTGGTGTGTATTACATATGTTTTGCAGCAGAAATGTCCAAATACACACAATTCAATAATGTATGTACATCTTTTTATCTTATTCTGTCATTTATGTATGTTCATGGTTTAATTTTTGTACTACCCAAGGCCTACCATCATTAAACAGAAATCTGTCTTTAACAGAAATGTTCGAGAGTCCCTTCAATTCTCTTGAAGACAGGTTTTACTGTACAACATACCTATACGTATTAACATAGTAAATATGGGGATGACACACTTGACTGTGTATGAGCCCTGGCTAAGAAGTTTGGTCTTTATGTGCTTGTGCCCTATAAATATCTTAAAGGTTGTTTTTTGGTCATATTGACTCATCATTATTTATTTAGCCAATTTAACCTATTCTGTGATATGTTGCTATCCCCTTTAAAGCTAGTTCACAGCCATCGGCAACAGTAATGATAACCAGAATGAGAGACTTAAAATGCAACGTATTCTCCCAAATGGGAGAGTTTACAACCAATGGCAAGCCTTCCTGGGCTCCGGGAATGACAAGTAAGACTTGGCCAAGATTCAACTTTGGTGTTCCCATTAATGAGCGTGACATGTTAGGTCCATTAAGTGCATATTAAAGGGTTTTTCTTCTTCCTTCAAGGTAGAAATTCTTCAAGGTGCTGTGACATAATGGCCACTATACATCTCTTGCTAGCCACAATTCTGGGAAAATCAAACTGGAAAGAATTTTATATAACAGTAAAGAATAACAAATAATTTTAATGAATGCCAGGATGCTAAAGGGCTGATACTTGCTGATTTCTCGGAATTGGAAATAGGTAGGGTTACCAGATTATTTTATGGAAATGTAGGACACCATAGTAAAGAATGTAGGACAAAATGTATGACATTTTCGGTCAATGCAAAAATAATAGAAATTTATAATTTAAATGCTATTTATATATACTCATTGCCATATACACTTATACTTTCCAAAATACTGAAACATACAGTGTTAAATGTGATCATGGACAGTCAGTTATACTTCTCTGAAGAACTAATCTTGAACAAAACATCTAACTTGTTTGAAATATAATCAAGAAATTCTACACAAGTAAGTTTTTAAAATTGTACTTCACTAAAACAATACCTCTAACTGAAAAAATAGATAATATGCTCCTTTCATCTGTCTACTGTGCTTTTGTTAGTAAAAGTACCTGGGCAACCAAACTTCACTTGGACTTTCTTTTCTTTTCCTTTTTTTTAATTGTGTTTTCTTTTTTTTGGGAGAAGATACTTATTTAGATAAAGTTGAAAAGCAAAATTTTAACTAAATAAAAATTTTCATCCTAATTGTTGGAGCCGTTTCTGTGATGAGATTTTTAATATCTTGGTGTGTTTGTTGAAATTGGCCCATTAACAGAGTCATTATGGCTAAGATAAGGTTTTGACTAATTGTGACTGTTACGCAGACTAATATAGTAAATTTTCTTTACGTTTTCTGAAAGCTCTTGATGAGACCTTTAATATCCTGGCTTGTTTGTTGCAATTGGCCCATTAACAGAAAATTATGACCAAAATAAGTTTTAGAGTAATTGTGACTGTTAGGTGTAAAATCACATTTTCTCAGGAATGACACCTGTATACACAAGCTTAATAACCAAAACCCTGTCTGAATATAAAACTTGATTGAAATCATTAAGAGTCATTTCCAAGTTGCACGAAATATATATATATATATATATCCAAGAATTGTTCGTTTAAATATATAAGATTATTCTTTCAGTATTAGCATTGTGTTGGTTTGCCTCCACAGAATACCAACCTTTAGCCTCGGAGTGCAAATGCTGTGTTGCCAATCTCTCATTCAATGTTACTATGCATGAGTATACTCTCTGACTGTAGCCGGTGTAACTCTGTTGCTATAGCAAGTTGCAGTTGCGGCCAAAAACCAATTATTCATTTCTATTTTCGCGTTTGGCAGTTAATTTTCTAACGATCACTACTTATTTCTGAAAATGTAGGACATTAGACACTTAAAAAATTCCCCTCAGATGCTGGAAAAATGGTTAAAATATAGGGCATGTCTGAGAATTTCCAGGTGTTGGTAACTCCAGAAATAGGACTGGTGCTTCCTGTTTTCTCTGAATAGGGAATATGCAATCCCTTTGCATTTAGATCTTCACTATATTAAAATTTGGCATTGATTAACCTGTTTTTATATTTGCTGAATTGGAGAGCAGGTTAACTTTTTTATTGGTCAAGAGAAATAAATGAGATCCCAATGTGCAATATCCATTATCTATTCCGGTTGTTTGCTGTGAAGCAAAATGTTCATGCTATTCCCATTGTTGTCATTAATGGGTGGTTGTGAACCAGCCTTTACTTGGATTAATCTTTAAAGGTGACTACATAATAGTAAGCATTAATATTCTATAAACACCATGGAAACTAAAAAATAATTATCCCATAGCATTTATAATAAATATATTAAATTAATAATTTCATCCAAACTTAAACCAAACTCAACCTAATCATAGCATTAGATATTATTAAATTATTTCATTCTGAAAGTAAAATATTTTTCTATGGCTGTGTGTCAAAGTTATTTCTGTTTCAGTCCCCTTCCAGATGCACTCTCAGCATGCAGCCCTGTTTGGAGATAACATTCATGTCAGATGGAAGTTCACATATTTTAATAGGTGATACTCATTCTGACAACAATCCATTTTTAAATACATTTGGCTGGGAATAACATTTGCATAAGTCAGGAACTACATCCATTGGTTCTTAGTAGGTGACATTGGAGACAAGAATATGTCAGGGTAAATACATTGGAATTGTTGTTGTAACAATTACAAAAAAACATAAATAAGACACATAAGTGTATATGTTGTCACTGCAATTGTAAAGGTTCTGCTATTGACCTGGCTCAGATGTATAAATATTTTGAGAGAGAGAGGTGGGACGGGGGGATGGTTGAGTTGCAGGATAGAACTTTTATGCCTCACTTTTTAATTTGTTCAAAATAGCACCAATATGGACTGTGACTTGGGATATTTCATGATTTACCCAATCGATCTGGTGGTTCCTCTTTTCCATGATTTCCTTATAATTCCTTTTTCATTCCATTTCCTTCTCATATTTCAGGTATAAATATTAAATATTTTGTTTGTTAATAATACTGTCAATTGCCACGATCATATCAGCGTCACCGGAGTGCGGGAATTTCATCTCCAGGATGTCAGCAAATCTACTGACAAGGACTGTCACTTTTAGAAGACTTAAAAACTATCTGTCTGGGCCAGTTTTGAACCCATGATCTTGGAATCAGTAGGCCAGCACCTAATCAACTGAGCCACTGACTATTTCAGGTGTGCTCAGTTTTGTGATGTAAGCAACCACAAATGTTCTTCAAATGTTCAAATCCTCTTCTACGTTTGGTTCTTGCATTATGCAATTTTACAGTGCTGCTTTACTTAGCTGCTAATAATGTAGAAACTTAGAATTACTAACTTGTATGTGCTATTTTAATTGGTTTTTAAGTTAATCCATATAGTTTACTTCAGAAGAGAATACCCCCAAGAGAAAAATCGTATCTACAAAGGGGAGGCAAAAAGAGGCAATTACACTCTTTTCAGAACAATTTTCAAGTTTGGTAGAATAAAGATACTGATATTTTATAACACATAATTTGTTTATTTATTGCAATTCAATATGGTGTAATACACGATTGAATTGAGTCAAAGGTAAACAAGTACATATAAGTAGCAAAGACAAAATAATAAAACATTAATAATAATAATAATAATAATAATAATAATAATAATAATAATAATAATAATAATAATAATAATAATAATAATAATAATAATAATAATAATAATAATAATAATAGTAATAATAATAGTAATAATAGTAATAATAATAATAATAATAATAATAATAATAATAATAATAATGATAACAATAATAATGATAATAAATAATAATAATAATGATAATAATAATAATAATGATAATAATAATGATAAATAATAATGATAATAATGATAATAATAATAATAGTAATAACATTAATAATAGTAATAATAGTAATAATAATAATAATAATAATAATAATAATAATAATAATAATAATAATAATAATAATAATAATAATAATAATAATAATAATAATAATAATAATGGTAATGGTAATGGTAATGATAATGATAATGATAATGATAATGATAATGATAATGATAATGATAATGATAATGATAATGATAATGCTAATGATAATAATAATAATAATAATTCTTTTTGAATTTTTCATCTAGGGTTATCCCTAGGTATTTAAGTTCTCTAAGCTGCTCAAGTGGTTTGTAATTCAAGTATACCTTGATTGGTTCGTTACCAGCTTTCCTTCTCCTTGATATTAATAGAACCATTGATTTTGAGTCGTTAAATTTCAGTTTGTTTTGCTTTGCCCAGTTCTGTACTTTCTTTAAGTCTGAATTTGCATAGTTTTCTGCTTCTTTGTTGCTGTTACCTCTTGTAAGTAGAAGTAGATCATCTGCAAAAGCCACTACTTTTGATTGGTTTGTTAGTTTCAAGTTGAGAATTGAATTGTACATTATGTTCCACAGACCAGGACCGCAGCTTGAACCCTGTGGACATTCCCTGGTTACCTCCTTTGTGATCTTGCATTCATTTGTTTGTAAGGTCGCTGTTCTGTTACTGAAGTAGCTGCCTGTCAACCTGTATACATTTTTTGGGCATTGAAGTTCTTTGAGGTTGAGCAAAATACGTGACCACCAGGCTGAATTAAAAGTGCCACGTACATCTAAGCTAACGGCTACAACACATTTTTTTGCTCGAAGGCTTTCCTCTGTGAAGTGTTTCACAGCCATGGCTGCATCCACTGTCCCTTTCTGAGGTGTGAAGCCAAACTGGTTTGCATTTAACAAGTTGTTGGTGTTTACCTGATATAATATTCTGTTGATCAAAAGTTTCTCCAATACCTTTCCTCCAACATTTAGAAGACTGATTGGTCGATACTTTGTCACTTCTTCACTATGTTGCTTTCCTGGTTTAATTATTGGTAATATATTTGATTTTTTCCATTGCGTTGGAAAGCAGCCTTTTTTAAGGCAATTATTGTACACTGCAGTAAGAAAAGATGGGAAATGATTGAACACTTGTAGAAGGATCACACTTGTAATTTCATCTTCTCCTGGAGCTTTGTTGGGGTTAAAGCTCTTTATTATTGCTCTAACTTCCTCTACAGTGAATTCTGTGTCTTCATCTGTATTAGGAGGCTCCTTAGCCATTAAGGGCTTTCAAAACATTTATTCAGAGCATTAATTTTGGTGAATTAAAATAGTATATTCCAACTGCTAATAGGAAGATAGTGGAAGTGATATGGTGTAGTGATATGAAATAAACAAATAAAGGATCAGATATAAACACAGCAAGTTCAATTTAAAGGACAACTGGAAGATAGTAGAAGTGATAGTGACAGTGAATATAGAAATAAAAAAAAAAAAACAATGAACATGTCAGTATACTAAGGACAATAACAAATAACCATATGATTAAATAATAAAACAAATTATAACAGGTATCAATGTAACAACATGTGGTATCGCTTACTGCGATGGGGCATGCTTGTTATAGCTAATAAAAAAAAAAAAAAAAAAAAAAAAAATAATAATAATAATAATAATAATAGTAATAATAGTAATAATAGTAATAATAGTAATAATAGTAATAATAGTAATAATAGTAATAATAGTAATAATAGTAATAATAGTAATAATAGTAATAATAGTAATAATAGTAATAATAATAATAATAATAATAATAATAATAATAATAATAATAATAATAATAATAATAATAATAATAATAATAATAATAATAATAATAATAATAATAATAATAATAATAATAATAATAATAATAATAATAGTAATAGTAATAGTAATAGTAATAATAATAATAATAATAATAATAATAATAATAATAATAATAATAATAATAATAATAATAATAATAATAATAATAATAATAATAATAATAATGGTAATGGTAATGGTAATGGTAATGGTAATGGTAATGGTAATGGTAATGGTAATGGTAATGGTAATGGTAATGGTAATGGTAATGGTAATGGTAATGGTAATGGTAATAGTAATAGTAATAGTAATAGTAATAATAATAGTAATAATAATAATAATAATAATAATAATAATAATAATAATAATAATAATAATAATAATAATAATAATAATAATAATAATAATAATAATAATAATAATAATAATAATAATAACAACAATAATAATAATAATAATAATAATAATAATAATAATAATAATAATAATAATAATAATAATAACAACAACAACAATAATAATAACAACAATAATAATAACAATAATAATAACAATAATAATAACAATAATAATAATAATAATAATAATAATAATAATAATAATAATAATAATAATAATAATAATAATAATAATAATAATAATAATAATAATAATAATAATAATAATAATAATAATAATAATAATAATAATAATAATAATAATAATAATAATAATAATAATAATAATAATAATAATAATAATAATAATAATAATAATAATAATAATAATAATAATAATAATAATAATAATAATAATAATAATAATAATAATAATAATAATAATAATAATAATAATAATAATAATAATAATAATAATAATAATAATAATAATAATAATAATAATAATAATAATAATAATAATAATAATAATAATAATAATAATAATAATAATAATAAATAAATAATATACAAAGAACTGATTAACCAAGTAGTAGAGACTATGCACAATGAAATATTAACACATTAATATAAAATTTAAAGTGAAATAAACCTAAAGAAACTGGTAATTCTGTATGTTACAAATATCTACACTGGATATTTAGTGATTTATTGGAACCAGCTATGACCAGGGAACATAGAGTGCACCTTGCATCTCGACCCAATGCCTGTCTTACAACCCCCCCTTACAACCCCCAATAGGAGCAGACGAGTTGAAGGAACCACAGTAGTCTATAGCACCTAGACAGACTGGATGACAGAATTCTTAATGATTACATGCTTCATAATCCAGTCACACCGACGGCCTGCTCATAAAGGCTTCCCTCTTTATCTCATATTTATATTATTTGCAGCCAAATTTAATTTTGAATTAGAAATACTTACATGTTATGGGGAACCAGGTAGAACTTGAACGAACTGAGATAGCTCAGAAAAGGCTGCCATCTGACAGGGTCAAGAACCTAGATGATGAGAACTGACTCACTGTGTCACTTCTCCTAAATCGTAATTTTAACCCCATCCATTGCCTCACAGTGATTAGCTACCAGGCTAGACCTCCCGCTATTGCCTGTCTACCTCAGAAAACCAGTCAGTCTTTTAAATAGTGTGAGTAAGTGGAGAAGGTAAATACTTGATGGTATGCCTGTCTCCCCTCTTCTCAATGCCTGGTCTAGAAGAACTTTCTAATGAGCAAGCATTGTGCTATCTGTCCAACACCAGCACTACACAGTCCCTAAGTCTTACTTGCAGAACGTGAAAGGGGAAGCGAAAGATAGGAATTGCGAGAAAGGAAATTCATGATAGAAGAGAAATCACTTCAGTATTCGTCTTGACAATCAGGGAAAACCATGAAAAACCCATGCTCAGAGCGGCCAGTTCCAGGACTAGAAACCTCAGAGCCATCTTGCTCGGTTTTGGAATGAAACTTAGCAGTTTAATGAAAATTATGACTTTAGAGTTACTATATACCACTGAAGCATTTAAATGTTGAATAGCATTTAGATTAAAATTACATATACTAATAATGCTTCTATTATTAAAAGCCATTCAACATTAACTGTGTAAACTTGTTTTAATAAAATATTGTTTTCTTTATTTGATATTTTGTCAGACTAATGATATCTGCTTTGAGAAATATGTTTCCTCTCTCTTAAAATGTTCTGCAGATCTCTTGTTTCAGACTATGGGTGAAATAGTTTAAGAATAGTTTTAACATATTTTTGTTCTCTATACAAATTTTGTTTTGTTGTATATCGTGTAATACACCAACTGTTAGTGTCCTTAAATTTCTTGATTAAAGTATTAGCCGTAACAGTACCTACTGTAATTTTCAAAACATAGAGATTTTTTTTTTTTTTTAGAAAGGGGAGACAGAAGTAGAGTTGGGAGGAAAAAGAGTTGGCTTATCTCGCCGGGAAGGAGGAGGGAGTGGGATAACTTAACAACTAAGGAATGCTAGAATTTGTGGATGAAAGTATCGGTAGGGAAGTTGTGGAGTCCCGCATTAAGCACCTCCATAGTTTGGGTGATAATGTAGGCTACCGCGGGTTGGCGGGAGCAGGTAAAGATATGTCCAGGTCATGACCATGACCATAGGGCCCTGGCCAAGACACATGGGAAAGTAGAAGGTGAATGTGGTTGGGAAGTTGGAGTGAGTTCTTTATTTCAAGTGGTGCGCACTTTAGTGCTTTTTGTGTAGTCATTGCAGGCGGTCCCATGGAATTTTGCCAAGTATGTAGGGTATGATTTGTTCATATGTGATTTCCGAACTGTCGCAGAGTCCATATCTGCACTTCTCGGTGCATGGGCTGTCGTAGTGAACGTAGTAGCCTCCCCTCCGGACACGTTTGAGATCCTGATGTGTCAATCTGCGTTGAATTGGTTTTGGTTTCACTGGCTGAGGAGTATCTGTTTGTGTTGCAGCGTCTGATGTGGCATATATGGAGATGGTGTTCTCTATCCGAAACAGCTTGCGCTGTATGGAGTCGAGAACTTCAGTGTTGTCCAGCTCAATGATGGCAGCACGCAGTTGGTGTAGTAGTTTGGCAGCGGCGTTAAATCCTGTTGTGTGATGTGTTAATTGTCGGGCAATCGCTGCGTAGCGCTTGCGGCTTGTCCGTGTCTGCTTTTTGATATTGGCGTTAAGTATTGAAATTGACTGAGTGAGAGCAGGGACGCTCTCGGCGGCGATATCTCGTACTTCTTGCAGCTCAGTTGTGGTGTCTTGTTGGGGCTGGGTGGTAATCGCCGAAGTTAGTGAAGAAACGGCGCTGGTGAGCTTGTTCCACGCATCCTCGATGTTGCGAAGACGGTTGTCAAGGCCAGTGACCACAGCCTGTAGTTCCTGGGCCTCGGTGCTGCGTAGTTCAGCGTGGGATGCTGCTGCGGCGTATGATGTGCCACGAGAAGTGGGTGCGGCGGCGGAGATTGGCCTAGCCCATTCCTCTGCCAAAGGGGATTACTTTGAGGTATGGATTCAACAAAGTTTGCAGTTTACAAATATAAAGGAACCAGAAGACGGCTATCTTGTCTCTCACCCTATTTATGAGGGTGTTTGTTTGGTAATGGTTATTACGCAGGGCAGGGAGAACGGTCCTCCCTTGGAGGTTTTCATGATCTGGAATAATGCATACGTTCTAAAGGTTCATACAGTGCCTCAGAGGAGGTCAATAAGATGAACTAACCATAGATTTTTCTTAACAAAAGTTTTGTTAATAAACAATTGGTGGTTAGCATGTTAACTCCAAAAGTAGAGGAGCTGGGTTCATTTCACGACTTGAGGATGGAACATTTTCTTTAGTCAGGATTATACCCATCCTTCTGAGAATCTGAAAGTATGGATGTGCATGTGAATGTAACCCTGGCATTACCAATGGGGGGGGGGGGGGGGGGGGAGTACTTTATGCCCACCTTCCGTAATTTTTTAAATTATTCTGTCTTTTAATTCTTTCATTAAAGGCATGCTAATAGTTATTGTCAATCACTATTTCTACTACTGCATTGCGTAATTGTTTCAAAGTTTTCATTGTTCGTTCTTTTTGAGAAACAATGAAATGTCAAGGTGGTCATAAAGTACTGCCCTATTGGTATAATGTGATTAATATAAAAAAGTAAAAAAAAAAAAAAAAAACTTACACAAATTATCTTTATAAACATGACAAGATATAATCCAAATTATAACATAAATTTGTTTTAAAAATTTCTCTGATATTTTGTTATCAGTGGTGGTTACAAAGTAACTACCTTTGGTACTTTAAGTTCTGAAATAAGGCTTGACATTGCTAGGGTTTGTGTAATAGCCCAAATTAATGCCAACCCAAAGATCAACACCACTGTAAGTGAGAGAACTTCCTCAACTTGCCAATGAGCAGTTGTTCCAAAGGTAAAACCTTAGATATTCAATGGAACATTAAAAACAAGTAGAAGAAAGTTTCATGCAAATACCTGCATACGATGAGCTACAAGTTCAGCAATGTGACGTCTATCTTCCTCTTGTGAATCACCCATGAGACTCAGAGCACTGTCATTTACTTCTATGATGAACTCTCTGCCATCTTTGGCAACTATTATTTCCAGAGCACAGATATCAAGGCCCCCAAATAATTCAGACACCTCATCCACCCACAGCTTGTAACGGTCTGTCATTTGTATCTGCTCCAACATTGCTGAGCCTGTGTTGGTCTTCCAGTTGCCTGATATTGATTTACGCCTAGAAAAAGACACATTATTTGAAGCAAAATTCATTACATAATGCATTTAAATTTTTTTCCCCTTTTAATAAAATCAAAATACACATTTCTAACAAATGCACTATTTTCCTATAGTTTGTTCATCAATCCATGATCCCTGGCAGGAATACAGTGAGTCAGCATGTCAGTGAACAGTTCCAGGAACACAGTGATACCTGAAGCTAAGCTCGTGCTTCTAGTCACATTTACGATAGAAATGCCACCCTTCAAATGTGCATTTACGCAAGATCAAGGCAAAGAAGTCAAAATCGCAAAACTGAAATGTTATTTTCAGTTCACGCAGTATACTTAGCTCATAAAAAGTAAACAAATGTTTCCAAATTATTTGTCTTTCTCCCACTGATCATTTTCTACCTTTTCTACATTTCTCAAAAACCCTGCCAATCTGTTTCAGTCACAAGTGATATACCCTAAGTCACCTTTTACATTTCTTAACTGTTCATTTTACCTAGGCCCAAGCTGGTTGTATGACTTTAAGATCACACATGCATGGGAGAAAGCAAATGACAGTGTGGCCCAATGAAACCAAAAAAGGCATCCGCTTCAAAAACCTTAGATTTGTTCGTTTCAGTAATCCTATAACCTATAGCCCTGTCATCCCAGTGGGATGACCCCTTGTTGGGCTCCGTGGTGAGTGGGAGCACTGGAGGATGAAATTGATTCCATTTTTTACAGCAACCAACACACCAAAAAGACAAAAACAATTGCAAGTTGAAAAAGAGGTACACATGTCATCGGCACGTTACCTAGTTATTCATCGGATGGAAGATGGTCAGTCTTTTTGAAGGTTAATCCGTTCATTATTCAGTCAGATCTGGATAAAATTGCCGGTTCTGTGAAATCCTGCACTTATCTGCGATCCGGTTCACTGCTTGTTGAGAGCTACACTGCCAAACAGTTTGAGAAGATATAGAAGGCAAACTCCTCCACAGATATCCCATCTGTGTTGAGAAGCACCGAAGCCTGAACTCCTCTAAGGGTGTCATTACCACCAACCTTTGGATGGTGTGCCGGAGGAGATACAGGTTATCTGTTGAACCAAGGAGTAAGTGAAGTATACCGTGTAAGAGCTAAGCGTGCGTGCAGCTTGATACCCACACGCTGTTTCTCACTTTTGATCGGCTCCAGTTGCCTCAGATCAATGTTATGACCTTATATTCCACGGCCTATGCATTGTTTCCAGTGCCAACGACATAGCCATACTAAGACCTCCAGTAAGGTTTCGGTTGCGGTTTGTGCCAGTTGTGGTAGGCATGCTCATGAGGGAGCTTGTTCATCTGCTCCAAACTGTGTGAACTGTCGAGGATAACTTCCAGCGACTTCCCGTGATTGTCCATCATACCAGGATGAGAAGGCCATTCAGGAGCTGCGGGTGACGAGCTTTTCCCATTTGTCTCAGGATGTTTATCTTACATGGAATACACGTGGCGTGCGTAGGCATAAATCAGAACTACAACTGTTGGCTAATTCGCTGTCCGCTGTTTTTTCTGCCTGCAGGAAACCAAACTTAACCAGCAGGGTGCTTTCAGCTTTCCTGGTTTTACTTCGGTGCAATTTGATTTACCACCGGAGCCTGGTACTCCTGCACATGGGGGTGTCATGCTGCTGATCCACGGCGACGTTTTTTACCAGCTTCTTATGCTCACTACTACATTTAAAGTTGTGGCCGTTACTGTTAGTTTACCTGGCTTTTGTTTTACACTATGCTCCGTTTATCTCCCGCCTTCTTCCCCCTTCGCCATTGGGGACCTTTCTAATCTAGTGTCCCAGCTCCCAGCGCCGTACCTGTTGCTGGGAGACTTCAATGCCCATCACCCACTTTGGAGATCCCCTAGGGCTTGCGTAGGGGGGAAGCTCCTTGCAGAGTTTTTCTATCATAATCAGCTGTCTTCTCAACACTGGCGAACCTACTATTGTTTCTGATTCCACAGGCACTCTTTCTCACCTGGACTTATCTGTTTGCTCGGCACAACTTGCGCATCGTTTTGAATGGAACGTCGTCTCGGACACCTCCAGCGATCACCTTCCCTCCGTGATCAGCCTGCTTCCCAATTAGTACCCTTGTCACGTGTACCAACCTGGCAGCTCCACAGAGCGAACTGGCCTCTTTTTTGCCGCTTAGCTGTTTTCGACGACCGTGTGTTCGGAAATGTTGACCAAATGGTGGATTACCTTACTATTGTGATCAACGCCGCTCCCGAGCGTGCTATCCCTTGGTCGTCGGCCCATCAGAGAAGTTTACCTGTTCCTTGGTGGACCGACGAATGCCGGGCGGTGGTTCGTGCACGGCGGGCTGCATTACGGGTATTTCAGCGTCATCCTGGCCTCGATAATCTGGTCATCTACAAGCAATAATGCACCCGTGCTCGTATCATATAGGCCAGTAAGAGGACATCCTGGCACCGCTTTGTGGAATCCTTTAATTGCTTCACACCATCGTCTGTGGTTTGGGACAAGCTCCGTCGCGTGGCCGGCAAAGTCTGGCGAACTCACCTGGCCTTAAGATTAATAATGGCAACGTAGTTTACCCTAGGGCTGTCGCTGACGCCCTCGGTGGCGCTTTTGCAGATGTGTCTAGCTCATCACATTACCATCCGGACTGTTTACCTATCAAGCAACGAGCTGAGACGCATGATTTTTCTTTCCCTTCTAACAACCGCGACTGTTATAATGCCTTCTTCACCATGTCGGAACTGGAGCGGGCCCTAGTCTCTTCGAGGCAGTATTTGCTATTGCAATCAATCCCATTGTAGAGAGCGTCCCGTCCGGCGTTTCATCTTCCCTATTTGTGAATGACATCGACATTTACTATAGTTCTCGACGGACTTCTCTATTGCAACGCCGTCTCTAGTTGTGTTGGACCGCATGTTCACGTGGAGTGCCGAAAATGGCTTCCATTTCTCCGTCGAGATGAAGCTAATAGTCGTTCTTCGCTTCCTGATGTATCGCTGTATCGGCCGTTGATGCTTAAATGTCGTTGGTGACGTGGTGTTGCCCTTTGATGTGTTTCGCTCCGGCTAGTCAGCTTGAGATCTCTTACTTTTATCTCGGGTTTGCGTAGGTGTGATGGACAACCCAAGAAATCCTTTGCATATTATTTATTGCATTTTAAATATTTTCAGGAGCTATGCCGATTGTATATGTAGAGGAATCTCACTCACGTCCGCACAGCACAACCTGCCGTACTGGTCTCTGGTTGAGTAGTGACCAGACGCTTTCTCTCTTACCCACGCTAAGAAAACCGTTCTCTTCCAATTTGAATGTCATGACGTCATCCAAGAAAGCCTCGTATCCAAAATGCTATTTCCTTTTCCCGCAATTTAGAAATGTCCCTTTCTATTATAACATGTTCTTTTATGAATTTCGAATATATAATTACCTCTTTAGGATTAAACGATGTTTACTTTATATTTTATTAAATATATCGCGCGACTTTTAAGGTTGGTAGACTTGACTTTCGAACGTGTATTTAAACTATGTGGTATGACGTCATGACTCGCTAATTTCAAACCAATAATGTGTTTATCCTACAAATTTAACGACTATTATTTACTCATATCTTGCTAACCTTACAACACTTCCTGCTCTATTATCTATTTATGCTATTACTTAACACTTATCGCAAATCTCACATCCGGCAATTAAATTAAAACGTATCTTTTTCAAAAGCCCATTCGATTGGAAATCTAAATTTCGGTATCAAATGCCCCCATTTATGTTATTTTATTATTTCATAATAAAATAATGTAAATGTCTTGCCCGAAAGAAAAATTAAAAATTACTCCTGTATTTTGAATAATCGGCAACACTCCCATTATATACAATTTTCAATTACACTGTTTTGAAATTGGTTATTAACATATTTTCTCATTAATCTTTTTAACATGACAAACAATTATACACTTGACTTAACATTAATCCTTAAATACTAATTACAATATGTTATGGTTTCTTCTGTGAAGCTTTTATATAAAGGTTAAATTTCAAGAGTCTTTCTTTATACTTCCTTCTTTTAGTTCATGTTTGCTCACTTCGCTCTCACTATCACTTGCACTGTGATTTTTCACTTTTGTTATTGTAACACATATCTGTACTATATCCTTTAAGCACTAAAATGTACATATATTTATATAAATCCATTACACTCTTCAGACAAGTTCTTTCTTTGTCTTGCTGTGATAACTATCTATACATCTAAATATTTTAACAAATGTTTACAAAGTAAATATTCTGTTTTCTCTCTATGCGGAGATGAACCATTTAACAATCTTTCTGAAGCTGTTATTGTGAGCTCTATACAATATATTTTTAAGCTCTTTGTAGTAGATAGCAATTCACATTCTGCATTTTTCATGAATATGTAAGTACCTGACCAATATATGATTTTTAAGTAAGCTAACATTTACATTTTATCTCAAAGCTGATTGGGCGCCAATAGACAAATGACACTTCCAATTTTTTTTTTTTTTTTTTTTTTTACATTAAATCAAGGTTCCAAGGCACCACACGGTTTCTTGTATGGTCGAAGGAGTTGTTTATGCCATCTTCCCAGACATTTTTCATTTTTAACATCTTTTAATTCATAGGTATGATAACCAAATTTGGATATAATTTCTGCAGGACCTTTATATAACAATTCCATCCTTTTGTTCCTACCTCGCAACGCACTTGATAACTTATGGTCTTTAACTAGTACCCAATCGCCTATCTTAGGTTCCCATTTATGTTTTCTACTCTTTTTCTTTAATTTTCGCTTCTCTGCCTTTTTCTTGATTCGTTCAAAAGCAATTTTCACTCTTTCTTCTTCACTTAACTGAATGTCATTAATTTTCAGTAGTTTTGGTACCCCGGTTAATATTGGTTCTGGTTCAATTCCTAACATTAATTTTATTGGTGCAAACCCAGTAGTTACATTAATGGTGTGATTGATAATCTTTTCTATCAATGGACAATATTTCACCCAATCCTTGTGATTATGATGTGTAAGTACACGTAAATAAATTCCTATATCTCGGAGGACACGTTCTGTTGGATTCCCTGATGGAAAGTATGAGGAACAATGATATAACTTTATCTCATGATTTTCTAGGGTTTCTTTAAAGATTTTGCTCCGATGAACTGTAGCATTATCTGTTAAGATTGCCTGAATCTTGCCATATTTAGGCACATAATCTTTTATTATCTTTCCTACACATGTTTTGCTGCTGATATTCCTAACAGGATAAATTTTAATAAATTTACTAAAAACATCATGAAGAACAAACATATATCTACATCCAAATTGTCCTACTGGTAGCTCCCCATGTGCATCAGCAGTAACTAGTACATTTTTCCCTTCTCTTATGATTGTCTGAGGTTCTATATCAAATTTGATATTAAATGGTTTGGCCCTTTGACATAAATCACAGCTTGAACATATTTTTCTCACTTTCTTTGCCAAATGTTTTATATAAAAATGGTCACTAATTACCATGATTAGCTTTTCACTACCTGTATGAGCTAGTGTTTTGTGATAAGCAAGTATAAGTTTCTCTTGTAAAGCTTTTGGTACCATCACTTTCCATTTAGATTCAATTCTTCCATGAAATTTATAGATTTTTCCCTCATAAATACCTATATTATCTTTTAGATTTTCTGTGATTGGTTGTGCCTTTTCTCTCAATTTCTTAAGTTCATCGTCCTCTGTCTGTAATTGTTCCAAATTTCGAAATTCTTTAGCTAATTGAGTCCCTTCTAAGGTTTTCAAATATAGTATAGTTACATCATGTTTGTTGTCACTAATTGTATCTGGTATTGTATAATTGGTTTTCATCCTTGATAACAAATCACTAAAAATATTTTGACTTCCGGCTATGTGTTTGATTTCTATGTTATGGGATGTGATCTCATGTATATATCTAGAAATACGTGTGCTTGTGAGTTTGCAAGAGTTCATAAATGCCAAACTAACATGATCTGTGTAAACTATTACTGGGTTGTTATATACATATTGCTTAAATTTTACAAGTGCAAAGTAAATAGCTGCTATTTCTTTTTCTGTAGTGCAAGCCTGTGATTCAGTCCTTGAAAGCCCCCTTGAAGCTACAGCAATGAGGTGATCTTTTCCTTCCTCATCTTTTTGTAATATGACACTACCATAACCAAGTCCTGAAGCATCTGTATAAATTATGTAGGGGAGATCTTCCCTAGGTTTTTCCAATAAAATTGACGCTGCAAACAATGTTTTTACCTTCTCGAAAGATTTTTGTTCTACTGATGACCATTGCCATTTTACATCTTTTCTCAAAAGTTGTCTTAATGGGGCTACTACGGTTGCATATTCCAGGATAAATCTTGACTGATAATTTAGAATACCAAGAAATCTTCTCAATTGTTTTATATTTTTAGGAGCTGGTATTTTATTTATGCTTTCAATTCTGTCGGGATTAGGCCTGATTCCCTCATTTGAAATAACATAACCTAAAAATTCTGTCTGTTTCACAAAGAATGCAGTTTTACTTGGCTTTATTGTCATGTTTGCTTTCTTTAACTGACTTAGCACATAATTGATATGATTTAAATGATCCTCTATATTTTCTGAAAAAATTACAAAATCATCCACATACTGAGCTACAAATTTCTTTATGGTTTCTCCAAAAATTTCATACAAAGCTCTTAATAGTGCACTACCACTGGTATTCATACCAAAGGCGCAAACTCGAAACTGATATAGTATCCCAGAATGTAAAAACGCTGTATATTTTCTTAAATCTTCTCTAAGTGGGATCTGCCAAAAAGATGCTGTAAGATCTAGAGTAGAAAAAATTTTGCCCTTCTGCAATTTGTTCAATATTACCTCTACACTTTCTGGTCTAAATCTATCAGGTTTACAATGTTGATTTAGTTTTCTCGCGTCTAATGTCACCCTAATCTTTCCATTGGCCTTATTTACAATACATAGGGGATTCACAAATTCTGAATTCGAAATCTCAATAACCTCATCTTCTAACATTGACTTTATAACTGCATCTACCTCTTCTCTTATGGTACTAGGGATAGCTCTCGCTTTATGTGTAAAAGGTTTGATGGGTATTATCTCAAACGAATGAGTATAAATATTACATTTACCAGGTTTCTCAGAGAATACTTCTTTATTTCGGATTAATATTTCAAACAGTTTATCCCTCTGTTGTTCATTTAGTTGATCAGCCTGAGTTACCTTTTCCCTCAACAATTCTTCTAAGTCTTCACTACTCTCCCTATCATAGTACCTAGTTGCATCAGAAAACCTCAAATTGTCTATGAAATCATTTTTATCCCATTCTACATTTTCTTTATTATCGACACTGTACTCTTTGACATTTACTTCAGTTAATTCCATAGCTCCTACTTTAACATATTCTACAAAGAATGTATCCCCTTGGATTTCTTCTTCCTCTTTTTCTCGTACAATAGTTTCTGAACTACTATCTTCCACAAAAGGCACTATAATGGTCTCATCTTCAACTTTCATTTCTACAATCATGTTTTTAAAATTCACCACAGCTTCCCAGGCATAAAGACAATCACAACCTATTATAATATCTGTAACAAGTCTTTCTACAATCAGAAATAAAATTCCTAGTATTCTCCCATTTATTTCAATATTTATCATTGCTTGAAATTTTACTCTCTCTTTTCGTTTTCCCACAGCTAGCGAGCAATATATCCCATTAACTGGTAAAGACATTACTTTAAAACCACTACTTTGTAAATTATCATAAAAATTTTGTGAGCATACTGTGCTATTTGATCCTGTATCTATAATTGCATTGTATTGTTTTCCATTTACTCCAATTTTGATTTTAGGTGGATCTCCTACTTTTTCGTTTTCGTCGATTCTATTTTTACATTCTCTTTTCTTTTGTATCATCATTTGCCTTCCAGGACTATTTATTTCCGAGTACTTATCACAATCATTACTAGGATACCCAGTTCTCACTGAAGGCGCGTTTGACCGGGTCTGGCGTTTCCCTGATTTTTAGGTATGGCTCCTGTACTATTTCCCGAATTGTTACTTCTGTTTTCCTGCATTAAATCGGGGTTACTTCCTACCATGTTTTTGACCGTGTTAATGGCCTCAACCATTTCCGCATTTTCGGGGGAATTTCGTCCATTAGAATACCTTTCTTCCTGTCTTGGTGACCTCGGTCTAAACTCATTATCTCCGTTTGTCCAATACCCATCATTTGAATTTCTACTATGTCCAAAATAACGTCCCCGTCTACCTCGATCAAATCTATTTGTATTCATATAATTCACCCTTATATTTCTTCCCCTTTGATTACCATTTCTATTTTGGTGACGCCCTTCCTGGTTATATCTACCTTGATTTTCCCACCGGAATGATTCCATCCTTGGTACTGGTCCTTTATATCTTTCCCTAATCTCACTTCTATTCTGATAATACTGTGCCCCTTGCCCGAAAGAATTTACAGTTTCTTTTTCTTCATATTTATTTCCAAATGCGTGTTTTGGCTTATTGACTTCTAAGGCTGATAATAATTCGATCATAGCTGCAATGCTATCGGGTCGGGCTATGATTAGGTAGTGTTGAAGCGTTTCCGGAAAATGTGGAGTAACTATATTTATTAGATCTTTTTCATCTAAAGGAGGATCCAACATCTTCGATTTTCTCGCTATTCTCATAAAATAGTTTACCATCGATTCCTCCGATCTAGGATTAAACTTTCCATTGCTTAATTCGACTCTAATGTTAGCCTGCCTACTAGCTCCCCAATATCTGGTTAAAAAGATGTTCCTAAAGGTCCTGTAATCATTATTGTTACCCATAGAAAGGCCTAGCCAATTAGCAGCATTACCCTTTAGGCATTTTCTTACTATCACCATCTTGTACTCCTCCGGTATACGTTTCACCGTGAAGTACTCTTGTAACCCTTCTAAAAAGGCTTTAGGATCATTTGAATCTTCATTTTCAAAAACTGGAGGTGTCATTTCATTTAAGACATGGTTAGGCCAATGTAAATTTGAATTGTCACCTATCCCTGAGCTATTTCCGAGATCAGAATGGGAATTACTGTTACCCCTATTTTGCATCGAAATGTCAGCTGATACACCTGGTATTGCCTCGTTTCTTGCAACTTCATTACTAAGATTGTTGTGATTACATGCATTTTCATTTAATTTCAAATTTTCTAAGGCCTCTTTTACCTGAGTAATTTCTGTTACTACCCCTTTTATTTGGTCTGTAACGTCCTCCAAATTTCTAGCCTGCCTTTCACTTTCTACATCAGATCTTTCCATTCTAACTTTACACCCCTGTAACTCTTCTCTAATTTCTTCCCTGTCTTTATCTAACCTTTGTACTACCTCTTCCCTTTGTTTGTCTAATTTATATGTTAAATCTAATTTTTCACTCACTTGTTGACCTAATTTCTTTTCAGAATTCTTTACTTCTTGCCTTATTGTCTCTAATTCTCCCTTAACCTGTTCTCTATTTTCTTTGACTTCACTACTGACTTTATTAATTTCCTCCCTAACTTCTTCCCTAAAGGTTTCGAAAGCTCTCTTCTGATTTTCCAATTGCATTCCCAATTCCTGTTGTCCCTTCTCTAATTTCTGTCCTAACTCTTTACTATTTTCATCTATCTTTTGACTTAACTCTGTACTCATCTTTTTCATTATCTTTTGAAACATATTCTCTATTTCTGACATAATTGCTGGCCTTTCTGAATTAGTACTAAACATTTCTGAACTACCTCTAGGTGTTTCTCTAACGTTCTGATCTTCTAATTCTTGGCATATTCTGCTACCAATTACATTCTGACTATATTCTTCCATCCTACTTACACTTTTCTCAATTTCCGGACTCTCAAAACCTAGAAAATCGCTATCACTGTCTTCCATTTCTAAACTATTTACATGTGTTTTTCTACTCACCAAAATTTTCAATATTTTCACTATTTCACTTTAACTGCACTTAAACTTGTTCACTACACGTTTCACAGATGTTGACACGCTGGGCACCTTCTTGTCTGCTGGTTCGATGCTGGCTCGGTCGTCTTGGGGTTGGTCCATTCTTTCGACGCCACACGTTGGGATGCCATTTGAAGCTAATAGTCGTTCTTCGCTTCCTGATGTATCGCTGTATCGGCCGTTGATGCTTAAATGTCGTTGGTGACGTGGTGTTGCCCTTTGATGTGTTTCGCTCCGGCTAGTCAGCTTGAGATCTCTTACTTTTATCTCGGGTTTGCGTAGGTGTGATGGACAACCCAAGAAATCCTTTGCATATTATTTATTGCATTTTAAATATTTTCAGGAGCTATGCCGATTGTATATGTAGAGGAATCTCACTCACGTCCGCACAGCACAACCTGCCGTACTGGTCTCTGGTTGAGTAGTGACCAGACGCTTTCTCTCTTACCCACGCTAAGAAAACCGTTCTCTTCCAATTTGAATGTCATGACGTCATCCAAGAAAGCCTCGTATCCAAAATGCTATTTCCTTTTCCCGCAATTTAGAAATGTCCCTTTCTATTATAACATGTTCTTTTATGAATTTCGAATATATAATTACCTCTTTAGGATTAAACGATGTTTACTTTATATTTTATTAAATATATCGCGCGACTTTTAAGGTTGGTAGACTTGACTTTCGAACGTGTATTTAAACTATGTGGTATGACGTCATGACTCGCTAATTTCAAACCAATAATGTGTTTATCCTACAAATTTAACGACTATTATTTACTCATATCTTGCTCACCTTACAACACTTCCTGCTCTATTATCTATTTATGCTATTACTTAACACTTATCGCAAATCTCACATCCGGCAATTAAATTAAAACGTATCTTTTTCAAAAGCCCATTCGATTGGAAATCTAAATTTCGGTATCAGAGATGACCATCTGCGTAAACTTCTGGTGCCGGAAGGTGTTTCTCCCGTCTTCCCTCCGTCTCAGTCCAGATGCGCTTCCGTTCGCAGATGAGACAAAATTTTTGGGATTGATTTTTGACCGAAACCTTAGTCGGTATTCTCATATTTCGTACTTAAGGGTAAAATGTGAACGTTCTCTTAATGTTTTACGTGTTTCAAGTGCACATCCTGGGGAGCTGATCGGACAGTTCTTTTACGCCTCTACCGCTCATTGGTCCGATCGAAGCTTGATTACGGTTGTGTTGTGTATTCTTCGGCTCGACCGTCGGTTTTAAATCGCCTCAACCCTTCACACCACCGTGGCATCCGATTGAATATTGGCGCCTTTCCAACGAGCCCAGTTCTCAGCCTGAGCGCGGAAGCTGCTGAACCTCCGCTCAGCTATCGGTGCGATGTTCTCTGCAGCTACGCTTGCAGACTTTCTGGTCTAACAGAACACCCCTCGTTTAGGCTGCTTTTAATGATACCTTGGACCGCCAATATTCAACGTGCTCCCAGGTCCTACTCCCTCCCGGCGTTCGGTTTCGCTCACTACTTTGGCTTTTGGACGTCAACTTGCTCGCGACATTCCCGAAAGGAGAAACGCGCTATCCACCATAGTTACGTCCCGAGATCCACGTCAATCTGGGTCTGCTGTCCATGCCGAAGTCGTGTACGCCAGATTCTGTTCTTCTTTCTGCCTTTTTAGACATTCAGGCGCAGTCCGGATCCTGCAATTTTTTATACACTGACGGCTCGAAGGACGATCGGGGAGTAGGATACCCCTTTATTCGCGGTCAGCTGAGTTTTAGCTTTCGGCTTTTAACGCAGTGCTCGATTTTTACAGCAGAGTTGTTTGGTATATATAAAGCCATTGTATATATACGTCGGCAGCTCTTGCAGCGATTTGTTATTTGTTCGGGTTCCTTAAGTGCCCTCCAGAGCCTACGGACGCTGTACAATTATCATCCACTGGTGCAGCCTATCCATGACCACCTTCACGCGCTCGCCAGTGCTGGCAGTTGCGTCTCCTTTGTGTGGGTACCTGGACATGTAGGCCCACAAGGAAACGAAGCTGCTGGCTCTACTGCAAAAGCGGCAGTTTTAGCCCCCAAGGTTTTTTTAGCGCTTGTGCTCCCTCTGATGATTTTAGCTTACTTTTACGTCATGCGCTCCTTTCACGGTGGCGTAGTGACTGGAGTAATGTTCAGGGGAACAAACTTAGGGAGGTAAATTCCCTCCCTATCACCTGGAGGACCTCCTCGTGCGTCTCTCGTTGCGAGGAAGTGATTTTAACAAGACTGCGTATCGAGCACTGCTTTTTTAGTCATCGTCACCTTTTATCTCCAGATGCTGCACCGCTCTGTGCCCAATGCCATGAACCCCTGACAGTGCGGCATGATTTAACTCAATGCCAGTATTTTTCTCCGCTACGGGAATCCCTGGGCCTGCCAGTGACCCTGGCTGAGGTGCTTGTAAACACGTCATGTGCAGTAGAGCGAGTCTTAACTTTTATTCGAGATTGTGGACTGGGCAAACGTGTTTAACTCGCATCTTTTATTTTTACTCTTATCTTATCTTGGGTTCTTGCAGCGAGTTATTTTAGCACTTTGTTATTTTATGCTTTCGTTTTATCTCATTTATTTTAGTGTTCCTGGTACTGTATTGGTGACGTTTTAGTGTTTTAACCCTTTTAAAATATTGTAGAATATACAAGTTTTAGCCTTTTTTTGCGGGGGGGGGGGCGCTAATAACCGTCGCAGTTGTATGTCCTAAAGCCCTACTACAACCTACCTCTTCTTATAAGGGTCTGGATTACGCACCCTATCACCCTAAATCATTTCATTCTCAATTCAATACAGCAGTTTTCACAGCACTCCAAGGCGGGATTTTGTCTACTTGTACACTCCTTTTTTCTTATTTCCGACATAAGGCTAGAGACTCGTACGAGTTTACAACTGAAATTTAACAACAACAACAAAAAAAAAAACCATCAGTAGCATATAAACACAGTGCGAATAACATTGGAGATAAGTTGGCAAAGTAACCGAAGCAACGTTTGTAGGGAAGTTTACAAAACTCGGATTACACTACGTGAAATGTCTCTCCTCTACCCCTTAATTCCCCTAAGGCCATGAGCTGTAACTATAAGTGGACACAGTTTATCGGCAGTTTCTAAGATTTCAACATGGCCGACATTACACTAAACAGCAGGCGAAAGTATACCAAAAAGCTGTCCTGCCAACGTATACAATAAAGGCATTTCTAACCTCAAATATCACGGGTTTAAAGTATCACACTTTCAAACGATAATAATGCTTGAACATCATTACCACACAACAAAGAATGTACTCGCCTTCGGCAAATCTTGTTCTGCAATAACACTTTTGCAGAAAATCACTTCGGAGCGCTAAATATCGTAATATATTAGACCGACAAACTTTTAAACCAGAGAAATGGCTGATGTCTTTGCGAGAGTACGGCAGATTAGGGCACGCCGATGCACTCTTTGTGATAATTACAATGGGCGTGCGTTCCAACATTTACTTTGAATAGTAAAGCTGTGATTAACTGTAAACAATGAGGTGTTTGTGGTTTGCTTATAAGTTCTGTGTTTGCTTCTTGGATTAAGATATGTCTTACTAAGATAAATTCAATACTAATTTGCATTGTTGATTTTGCTGTAAACAGTGCCCTTTTTCTAAAAAAAAAGTTTAGGGGAACTCTCGGACTTGTTTACTTTAACGTCTATATGTTGCACAAGAAACTAAGTAAGCCGAGCAGATAACATTATGTGTGTAATGATGACATAAATAGGCCAGATTTCAATATCGACTGTTTGCTGCTATCTTCAACTTGTCGCTGCAGTTGCAATAATCTAAATAACAATAATTAAATTAATTAATTATTTTTTTGTTTAACGACGCTGTCAATTGCCAGGATCATATCAGCGTCACCGGTGTGCCGGAATTTCGTCTCGCAGGAGTTCTTTTACTTGCCAGTAAATCTACTGACATGGAGCTTTCGTTTTTAAGCACACTTAAAAACCATAGGTTGGGCCGGATTTGAACCCGCGACCTTAGGATCAGTACGCCAGTATCCAACTGAGCTACCCAGACCGACATAAATAAACCAATAGGGGACATCAATGGTATATTTTCAGATTCTCCCTTCAAACTATACCTTGTCCCACTCTTAGATGACAGCATGGAGTTAAATGGGATATATCTGTCTCTATCTCTAGTGCATACAAGTTACCATTAGCCTCGTCCTTTCCTACCCTCGCGCTGTTGCCAGGTTCCTAATAGCATGGTATAAATATCTAGTTGTTATAAATTTCAGGTTTGAACACATTATCCTACGCAGAATTTTTTTCTATATCAGGTTATATCCTTTTTAGAGTCATTATACATTACTATAGGCCCATATTTCTTCAGAAAACGGGAGAAAGATTCGCAACTAGTACATGTTGCAACACTGCGCTCCATTTAACGTGTACTGTCTTCTAAGGGTGGGATGCGCTATATAATGAATTAAAAGTACCTTATCACAGCAGCTGCCACAGCGGCATCATTTCATCTTTGGTCCAGTCATCACGCCCGTCTCACCTTGCTTTTGGGGTCCGTTGCAAGGTGCCGACCTTTCATAAACCAAGAGTTCACATAAACTGCTGGTTTAAATAGTTGGAGAGGAGGCCCAACCAGTTTAATAAACATTAAATTGCAGATTGTATAAAGGTGTAACGAAGCTCTAGTAGGAGTGACGATCAGATTCATTTAGAAAAATCCCCGTTCACATTTACTGGTAGAAATTGGAACACACTTCAATACATTCACAAGAGCAAATAGAGACTGACACTTTCTTGATCTAAAATAATCTCTGAAAACCTTCAGAATTTCTCTTTGAGGCAGTTCAAAACGTTTACATAAGGATTTTATTTCATGTTCACCATATGTAATCCCGGGATTATTTGGCCAAGTTGAGCTGTCTAATACTTGTGCATACTCAGAAGTTCCCGTGTCCTCCGCCTGTAGGAGCCGACTCTCCATCCTTCCTTTCAATGATTCATAAAATTCTGAAGGACTAAGACAGTTTGTTTTGATCCACTATCTAGAACAGTACCTCTGAAGCTCAATTGTTGTTGTGCTTCATGTGGTTAACTATAATGAGGTCCATTCTTCATTTTCCGTTCTTCAAAGAATAGTGGTTGTTTTTAATCTTCGATTTGCTGAATCATATCTTGTGATTGCATCTCAAGGTTTAATTCTGACTACTCCTGAAGAACATCACACATCAATCCAAGATCAAGAATGAAATAAACTTTTGTAATATGCTTTAACAAGCCCTCATATATACTTCTTTCAGTACAGTTTCTGTTTTCATCACCTTTAGCAGCAGTAAAGTGAACAATCGAAGCTTGAAAATTGTTCCAAAGGGCTGATACAGTTCTGAAACTTGAGTTACCATCTGTTGCCTAAAATTCTACCTATCTTCAATAACTGAGTTCCAAGTTGTACAGCATGCTGTCTGAGCTCTCGTGTATTCTTTGCTGACTGATAGGTACAGTGAGTACAATTTATCTAAAAAAGACTAAGTGATTTACTTGAGATGTGAAAATTTTTTTTTTTATCAGATCCCCAACCGACAGCTCAAGTCTATGGTTGGCACAATGCCAGACTAAAATCTGTGAGAAATTATTTTTCAGTAGTGTTACAACACCTTCATTACTACAGCTCCATCTGCTGCAACTGCAATAAGATTTTCTCGGAGAAAATTATCAGAAAGGCCATGGGCATTTAAACATGTTATCAATGTACTGTATACACCTTCAGCAGTCACTTCATGCAGCTCAACTACATCCACAAAAAGATTTGTAGGCTCAGGGAGCTTTGTTCTTATGTCAATTATCAAAGATGTTGGTTGGCTAGTCGTCGTACTTTCGTCAATCATCAATTATATTTTGCATTTAGTCAATTATTTTATTTAGAACAGTCTTTCTCATCTCTGATGCAATAAGATTAATAATGTTTGTGCAACCATTTCCAGAGTGTAAAATGCGGCCCATATTTACTCCATTTAGTTCTTGAAGTTCAATATCAGACTGAAAATCATTAAAAGCCTAGCTCTTTTTAGCAATTTTGTACGCCATACGGAACACATTTGCAGTCACTTCTTTTTCATTTTTGAAGGCTCTCGTGCAAGCGTTTCCTAAAGTATTTTCTTTGGAGTTACGTAAAATCTTAGCTGCAGCTTGATGAGCAGAACTTTCCATATGTTTCAGTATTTTCTTTTGCAGAGAGATCATCTCGTTTTTCTTTGCATCCCCATAAGATGACACAGAAATTATTGTAGCCCACGTCTATGCAATATTCATCCATTCATCCCTTGTTTGTTTCTGTCTGGTCCTGGTTTCACAACTTCTCCACATATTCTGCAACCAAGTTACTTGGTTTTAATCAATAACCAGTCATGTTTTGAACAAAATGCATTTTTTTTTATCTAAAGACCAACAATCAGGGATCTCATCTAATTTTTCATCACGCAAGCGTTCACTCGAGGTTTCATCAGCATCACACACGCTTTCACTGCTTTCGCTTCCGGCTGCACTATTATCCACCGTCATCGAGCTTCCAGCATTGTAACTTGAAATGCATTCACGTTGCCGTTTAATTTTCTTGAATGCTGGAGACCACGTAAAACAGTTATTATTCGACTCATCGCGTTTTCTAACTTGAAAAACCACGTGCAGATTGTAGAATACACCAAGCGTGGATAAGCCGCTAAGCATAAACAAGAAATAACTTATTACCACTTCTACCACTGCAAGGAATTGGACTATACCCACGAACACGGAACAGATCCAGAGTACTGATTTCGATTCTTTGCTCAGATCACATACACACGAATTAACCAACAGTGAACAAGAAGCTGACTGAGAAGATAGATAGCAAAGCGGTTGCTCTTGTTATGCGTTTATTTTTGATGCTTGCAAAGACATTTTAACACTACTATAACTTCTTTAAATGGAAACCAACCCAACAAATATTAATAAAACCAACCAGTAGCTAAGAAATCACATTTTCTACCTTTTTAATCGGGAAAATAAGTGTTTTTTTAAATTTTGTTTTCAGAAAATGTTTATGGGAACGCGACCCCCAGCATTCTCCCAGAAAAAGAGCACTGGCTGTAAATACTTAAACTGGGTGGGAGGCAGTAGGTAATGACATTAACTCGTCTAGCGCTTAAACAAAGCACCGCAACAAAAAACTTTCCTTAATAAAAAGTGTTTAAAATAATGTTATCTATCAGCTCCCAAAGTTTGTCGGTCTAATTTTGGGACACCTGTATATTTAATGCACTACTATGTAGCGAACACAAAAATAACAACAGTAACTATAACTGCATATACTACTCTAAAAGAATTCAAGACAAAATCACACAAACACGAGCAGTACGTCCACAGATTAATTAATACGGCGTCTAAACAGAATCTTGTTCTAAAATCTATCGGTTGGCTTCTCTGCAACGAGTTCAATAACAAGGACTTCTGTGGCAACATAACAGACGCAATAACACCAGCTATGGCTGTAGCTTTACCATGGTTAAATGTTGCGAACAGTTGGCGGCACTAATGCAATTCAACGGGTGGAATATCACCAAATATAACCAGACTGCACCATACTGGGGGAAAATGTCAGGGTTGTTTTTTGGGGTATCTCAATAAGCTTATATTTGTAAATAACTTTCCTATAGTAGGCGCTACTATATGAAGGTTACTACAAATATAAGCACCGAATTCTGTTAAGTATTAGGCGTCAAATAATTCCTCTGCAATATTTATAAATTCATCAATCAAAAGACAAAATTGAAAATATCGACGCAGAAATCTCTCCAAAAGTTAATCGATATTCATGTGAGAATCGCACTTAGCAAGTACTAGGGGAGGTTTAGCTTCCTCTGTCAAAACTTAACTAAGGGTAGATTAAAGGCAATAACTGCCCCAAAATGACATTTTTAATTTTTATGCGGTCTTGTAAATCGTAATTTCCTGCATTCTATAACTGAATGTATTTTAAATATATTTTTAAACATATGTGTTGCACTAACATGACTTTCTCTACTCTTGTACTAACCATTCCTACAAACTCTTGTTCCTCTATCTTCTTCGTGTTAGTTCAGATAAACATTTGCAGAAATTATCTTATTGCTTATTTCCTTGCAGGTACAAGGGGAGTATGGCAATACAGTAGACTTTGAGCGATAGTCACATATGTTATAACTTTCGAATTCTGTTGTTTTTGCGCGGCTAACATATAAAAAATCTGATGTGTTGCACTCACATGACTTTCTCTACTCTTCTACCAACCATTCTTATAAACTCTTATTCCCATATCTCCTTCGTGTTAGTTGAGACAAACATTTGCAGAAATGATCTTATTGTGTATTTCCTTGTAGATGCGAGGGGAATATGGGAATACAGTAGGCTGTGAGCGATAGTCGTACCTTTTAAAAGCTTTGAGATTCCGTTCTCTTTGCACAGCTAACATATAAAAAATGAATAACGATGTTCCATTTGAGGCAAGTTTTACAGAACTCACGCAAATAACAAGGAATAGCTCCGATATAGTTCATTCGACAAACATTTTTATTTGGACATTGACTGTGTGTTTTAGCGAGATCTACATTTTTGTAAAGTGGCCACTACAGTTCAAAAGTATTGGAAAGCACGAATGCTAATGGCTTCATTGCCAATTGCAAGGCACTAGAAAACAACATTTTTGTAAAGTAAGATTTGTTCTATCTCTTACGGTTTACCAGTTATGCAAAGGTCATCCCGAGTAAACAGGATTACATGGGATATACCAGAAAATTCAAAATATACATTTCATTTGTCATAAAAATGCCTTAAAAATATGGCATTTTAATCAAAATCGTTAGAGCCAATCAACATTTTGGAAAAATTTTCCATGTAAGGGGTAGTTTAAGGTGGAGGAATTGTCTTCAAAATCTTCGTGTCGCATCCTAGACAGGCATTACGCTTAAATATCAACATTGGTTTTTATCCGAATTTTCATTTTTGAGTTATGCTGTGCACAGACAGACACGCTGACACACACACACACACACACACACACACACACACACACACACACACACACACACACACACAGACACACACACGGATATTTTTTCAAAAAATGCTTCTTTGGATTCAGGGGCCTCAAAACATATATTTCCGGTGAAATCTTGACACCAAATTTTTGGGTGGAACACAATACTTCCTCTACTTACTATACGTAGTAGAGAAGGTAAAATGATACTGATCTACCATTTTCTACTACAAATTCTGCGCTACTTTATAGAAAATATTTTAACTCATACGCACTTTGAAGTGGAGAGGTAAACTTTTGGCTCCTCCTTATGGTCAAGTTTTGTTCTACAAATTGATACTACGATTCTGTGTTTTCAAGTCATGGGGTTTCCTTCTTTCCAAATAGAAAGGAGTTAGGAGTATAAGTGCAGATATTTTTATTGATAATTGAGGACGGTGTAATGAACAATACTACATCAATGTTGGCTTCATTTGCGAACTTATAATTTTGCTTGTTAGGTCTAGTATGTTTACAGGTTAGTTAGTACTCTAAGTAGGTGTGGTACAGAAGACATGACGCAGAGTGGGCCGACCTCGTGATAACGAATAGTTTATCGGAGCCAAGTTGCTCTCTGCAAGAACAATACAGGTCACCATTGAGTTGTGAAGCAAAACGCATGGTCTATATGAAGGCATTGTTCATTTCCCGAAGCAGTTACGACCATGCAAAACTCATCATGCAGTAAATTTTGTGATTGGTTTGTGCGAAAGAAATAACTAACATACCGAAGGGAAATATACTAAGATACCCGTTATCAAAATATCTGCACTTATACGTTAACTTCTAACAAAATTGCACTCAAATTTTGGTATAGTTAAGAAAATTTCCTTAAAGGGAAACGAAACACAAAAATGAATATTTCATTCGTCACATCAATTTATTTTTCGCCTAGAATAGATAGCAATGCAGGCAGTTTTACCGTCCCAAGGTGAGTGGTTCTCATGATACTCGTAGTTGTTGATATGTATCGTGACGTTATTTATTCCACTGAACTCATACAAGACATGATGTTTTAAATGACACACAAGGTTCACGCGTTAATACCAAATAAGTGATAAACAGCAGTCCAACATCTGCTTTGAAAATGAGTGAACATGGTATCCGCATAATCAGTTTGAACCTAAAAGATGCGATTTTGAAGATGTTAACCATTCTGATAGCGATTCCGATATAGTGTAAACACCAAACACCGTGCTGATTCCGTGCATTGGCGTAAGTTGACGGTCATTACATGAAAAATGTATTCTTTTTGGAGCATATCGGAGACGAAGACTGCGTTATCTCTCCAAACTTCCAGTATGTATAGAATGTCAATACGAGCCAAATCTTTTAAGAAGCTGCTATCCAAAATAATTTTCTTCAGAGCGTGATAGGCCTTTGATTCGCCTTTGATCCATAATTTATTTATTTCGTCTTCTTCCAACAATTCATCATGTCCACAAAGTCTTCATTCACCATTTTCTAGCACTTTATGTTCATTTTTATATGTGGAACAATTGATGTAAATTTTTCAATTAATATGGCACTGTTCTCGCTACAGTTTAGTGCAGTGGTAGTGACTTTCCAAACCATCAACTATATGTGTATTGTTTTTCTACCATTTTAATTTTTTTCATTAGAGTTTAAGACAAATGCCATACGTCAAATTCATGTTCTGTGAACTGAGTTTTTAACAATATCTTATACCCTTATGTGTGTCCAGAGGCTCCAGAGGCAGTTCGAGTCGAGCGGGGAAGCTGATTCCCCCGCCCGAGTGTCCTTACCGCAGTACCTAGCCGTAACACGGCTTTACCTGCGCAGTGAGTTTGGTAGTATGGTCTGCAGGGATTTTGTTACTACAGGGAATGTTCAAGTTTAAGTTATTTATTAGAGAAGTATTGGCCTGGTGCCGGTACAGTGGGCCCGGCTTACAGGCTATATTTAACATTTTTTTTTAGTTGGCTTTGTTCATATTTACACTTTTTTCGGTATATGCAAAAACCCATACGGTGACCGTCTGTAGGTCACCGAGAATAGTTTTCTTTTGTCTTTTTTTGAGTTCTATTTCGTCTTTGTGTTATATATACTTATGTACATATTTACAAATTATTTACAGACACATACACGCACGCATTCACCCACGCACACACTCACACACACATACATACATCTTCACTGGGCACACCAGAGATATGCGTCCCAGCGCACTGCACTATTTACACTTCGTATATACACTGTCCCACGGTGGCAGCTCCTGAATATTTTCCGAGGCGAGGGCCTCTGCCGGAACTTGTATGTGGCCTAGGAGCGAGGCTGCGTGGACGCGCATTAGTTGGCGAGCCGAGCCGCTTCTAGAACATTTTGATCCTAGTATGCTTGCGGTGCTTCGGCTCGCCTTTGCCGATGTTGGCGATCACGTCATTCTCGTGGTTTCTAATGCACGTCCATGCCGCCATTGCTCGTTTTTCTATTGCCTCCGGGACGAACGGGATCCAGGTTTCGAGGTGAAGAGTTTGGTTAGTGGTGAGGAATGGAGCAGAGAGGATTCTTCTGAGGGAGAGGTTTTGGAGGGTTTGGAGTTGTTTGAGGGCGGTTTTGGAGGCATTGGCCCAGGCCACACATGCATACAGGACCACCGAGAGAATAAATGACCTATATAGTATCAGTTTTGACTTCAGTCGCAACTGTTTACTACGGAAGATGGGGGCGCACAACTTTAGCCGCTGTCTGCCTTTATTGGCGTTATTTTTTATGTGGGTGGACCAACACATTGTGCGGTCCATGGTGACACCTAAGTATTTAACCTGCTGACGGCAGTGCAATATTTGACCACCGACCGTTAGGTCCATTGCCAAAGTGTGATGCCGCTTAGAGAAGTGAATCAGCTGGCATTTGTCGGGATTAATTGTGATTTTCCAGTCATGTTGCCATGAGAAGAAGTTGTTTACATAACGTTGCATTTCTGCAAGGCCGAAACGTGGATTTCTATGGTGGTTGTATATTGCAGTGTCGTCAGCATACATGGCGACCTTGCATCTGGCGTCCACTGGGAAATCATTAGTGAATAATATGTACAGAAACGGGGACATTATTGCCCCTTGTGGGACGCCAGCCCGCATCACTCGCTCCCGTGAGGAGGAGCGGCGCACTTGGACGTAAAACTGCCGTTTTTCTAGGAAATTGTGCAGCAAATATAGATAATTTTGATGAGCCGGGAAATTGTGGTGCAATTTGTAAATGAGGCCATTGTGCCAGCACCGGTCAAATGCGGCTTCTACGTCCAGAAATAGCGCCAACGTTGAAGCCCCATTGTTAAATTGCTCTGTTACGTCATCAGTTAGTCTGAGGAGTTGTAGTTCAGTGGAATGTCCTTTTCTAAAGCCAAACTGTGAATTTGAGAGTTCATGTGTTGCCGAGACTTGTTTTTGTAGTCGAGAAAGGATACATTTTTCGAGGAATTTACCAATAGTAGACAAAAGACTAATGGGGCGGTAGTTTCGCGGTTGTCTGGTGCTTTTCTCTTGCTTTGGGAGCATGATAACCGTGGCTCGTTTCCAAGTAGAGGGGAAATAGCCTTGCTGCAAACAGGCGTTAAATATCTTTGTAAGTTGCACCAGAGCTTTTCTCGGGAGATGCTTAAGTTCCTCATTAGTCACTTTGTCTGGGTCGGCAGCTTTCCCATTAGGCAATTTCCTAATGAGCTTGAAAACTTAATGCGGTGTTATGATGGGTAGTTGTTGCTCTTGCTTCCGCGCCACCCAGGTTTGTACCCATGTCTGGACCTCCCGTTCTATTTCACGGTTGGTCACTGGGTTTTCGGTGAATCTATCTTGGAGACAGTCAGCGAAGACCTCGGCTTTCTCCTCTTCGGAGAAGTGCAAGCCGCTTTGAGTGCGCAGCGCCTCAGTTGCAGAGTTGACGCTCGTGGAAACTTTGAAAGCCTTAAGTAATTTCCACAAAGAAGAGTCCGAATGGGTGGTACTCAGAATTTTGTTTTCCCACTGTTCAGTTTTGTTGATTTTAATTTGTTGCCGAATGACGTTGCGTAGCCATTTTGCTAGCACTTTATATTCAGGCTGACGGGTGTATCGCCACAGTTTTGTCAAGCGTCGTCTCCGCGCAATGAGTTGCTCTACCTCGGGGTACGTGCAAAAACCGGGTGGTCTTGTGGTGTATGTGGTAGCATTTCGCTTGGCTGTGTGTAGCGAGGCAGTAAAGTTTTCAATGGCGATATCTATATCTGCCTCGCTATAGTATGACAATCTGGGTTGCGCGATCCCGTGCATTTCCAAGGTAAACTTATTCCAGTCGGTCTCAGCCCTCCTTCGAGGGCCAGAGGCACCGGCTGAAATACCATCCTGTATATCGAAATGCACAGGAAGATGGTTAGAGTGCAGACTGTGATACACAGTAAAGTTATTTAACAGTGCCGCATTTTTTGTTAATACGATATCCAAAATCTCAGGGTCAAAGTGCCCTGATCGATACCAAAAGGTGGGTTCTGGGGGAAGATGTACCTCAATGTCGTCATTATCAGTTATAAGTTCAACCAGGAGATTTCCCGCCGCGTTTGCCCGGCGTGAAAACCACCAGGGGTGGCGGGCATTGAAATCTCCTGCAATTATAACATGCTCCTTTAAAGCGAGGATTTGTTCGAGGTCACGTATAAAGTCTGGGGAGTTGGGGGGCCGATAAAGTGCTACCAGCATCACCGTTTGACTATTTACACGTGTTTTGAGAGCTGTGCACTCTAACGCTGCCATTGCAGGTAGCGTAACAGAAGCATGAGCAATAGTATTTCTAAGAAAAATAGCAGTCCCTCCCCCTTGTCTGCCAATTCTGTCGTTTCGAAAGATTTGATATCCCTGAAGCTTAAAAGTGTGCTCGTGTTTTAATTTCGTTTCGCAGATGAATGCGACTTCAATTAATTTTGGTTTGCGGTGGTCCTGTCAAGACTTACCTGAAAGTTTGGCAGAGGCCTGCCACGTGATGTCATTTGTCGTACATGGACGCCGGTGTAGCCTTTTTGGACCAGGTCCTCTTTCACGTAGTCTTCCTCTAGGTCCGCTGGTAGACGTTTGACTACGTAGCGAAGAGGCTGGTCCCCACGTGGAGTAAAACAGTAGTTTTCTACCCCGGCGTCTTTCAGGAGCTGCATTGTCGGTATTGAGTCTTGCTTCCGTTGGAGGAAGTGCTTAAGGCAATCTCTAGTTGTCTGTAGTTTGTATGTGCTGGCAGGGAGGGAGTCACGCAGGATGCGGAGGACCTTTGCCGTCAGGGACGTCAGGGGCTATTATTCGAGGTGGTTTCTGGTGGTCTGTTGTGTTGTTGAATATGCCTGGGGCGGGGGTGGGAGTGGGTGTGGTGGTCGGGGTGGTACGTCTCTTCTGTGCTGAAGTGGGGGCTTTGGTGGGGGGTAGTTTAGGGAAGGTGTCTCTGGAGGTGGAGGCTATTGCGGGTTGTGGTTCCTCTGACGTCTCGTCGTCGGATTCTGCCTCGTTGTCTGCCCTCAGCGGCGCGTAGGTGTTCCTCGTGGTGAGGGGATGTGGTGGTGTTTTCTGTTTTGACACTCGTTTTTGGCGCTGCTGGCCGGGACGTTCACTGTCGGAATCGCTTTCCCGGCCGCTTCCTCTGTTTCACAGGGAATGTTTGCGGAATCAGGGGTATTTATAGGGTCGGGAAGGATGGTTGGTAGGGATTGGTCCGTGAGCGGGCAGTGCCCGGCTGCTGATTGGCTGTTTAGTCAATCAGATGACGCGCTAATCCCCACCAGGGTTCTGGCCGTCAGTCACGCACTGAGTTAGGCATTTTACTCTGTTTCAAGTAGAGATTGTAATTTTCGCCTTTCCCATCTTCCAAAATTAGACCGTGGGACCTAAAATGTCCTTCGGTACTTTTTTGGATGGTACTCGGCGCGGCTGTCTCTGGTCATATTGTCCCAGAGTATTCACCAGTGGGTTAGGGTGGTTCTGGAGTTTGTTGTACATTGTTCGAGCGCGAGTTTTAATCACGTCCACAATGTACGGGATGCTGGTATGTTCGTGAAGGATGTGGGCAGGAAATCTCCAACCAGTATCGTAGATCGTCCTTAATGCCCGATTCTGCAACGTCTGGAGTCTGATGAAGGTGGACTTTGCCACCACTCCCCAGATCTCACATCCGTACAGGATCAGAGGCGGGATAATCGCACGATATAGCTGGAGCTTCAGGCGAATGGGCATGGTTTTGGAACTGAGGATACAACTGCCGGAGGGCTGCGTGACCTAGGAGTACTTTGTCCCTGACGTGATGTCTATACGTTAGCTTCCGGGACAACGTGACCCCGAGATACTTCGCCGTAGTGACTCAGGGGATCCGACGGCGCCGAAGCACGAGGTCCCGTGGGAGCCGGTTTGCCAGCGTGTTGGCCAGGAGAATAGCAGAGCTTTTCTCCGGGTTTATAGACATCCGCCAGTTCTCGCTCCATCTACTGATGGCACAGAGATGGGCTTGTACTTGACGGTAGCTGTAGCGTGGGTTCTTGTTAGTAGCGAAGATCATAAGATCGTCCGCATACTGACAGATGTGAGTGTTTGGGTGCGTGGGGAGATCGGCCATGTAAGCATTGAAGAGTACCGGTGACAGTACACTGCCCTCGGGAACTCCTGCGCCAATGGGCCTTTCTCTAGAGAATGATCCCTCCACCTTCACTCGGAAGCTACGTTCCTGCAGGAAACCAGCTACCAAATAAATGTATGGAGGGGGATTTCATGCTGTATGGGCTTGTAGACAAGTCCTTTGTGCCAGGTGGTAGATAACGCCTTTTCCACATGAAGCAACACTGCTACCGTTTTAGACCTATCCTGGTAAGCCAGGGAAGCCTTTTCGGCTACTCGCAGTAGTTGCTCGGTCGTGGAATGGTCAGAACAAGAACCAAACTGATGTTCCGGTAGGAGGTCTTTTTCCTCTAGAAGAGGTCCGAGGCGGGTCAGGAACAGTTTCTCGAAAAATTTAGAGATAACTGGTAGGAGACTGATGGAACGGTAGCTTGAAGGAAAGACCGGATTCTTGCCCGGCTTCAACACACATACCACACGCGCCCTTTTCCAGACAGCCGGAAAATGGCGCATGCTTAGGCACGCGTTGTAGATCCGAGTCAAGTGGATCACGGCTCTAAGGGGAAGGCGCTGGAGCATTTCTGCTGTTACACGGTCCTGCCCAGGGGCTTTTCTAGGTTTTAGGTTCTTGATGGTGTTAGTTACCTCGCGAGGGGTAACTATCGGGATATGGAAATCCTCGTGGCCTGCAGGTCCAACTTCTAAGAAGTCTTTTACTGCTTGTTCCACGAGGTCAGTATGATCATCGTTCTGACGATCTACCCAAGGCTGGAATTGAGTTTCCAGATAGTCTGCTAGCGCCTCTGTTTTTTCCCTCGGTTCAAAGACGAGTCTTCCCGGAGGGCTATGCACAGGGTGCTGGTGTACATTCTTATCTTTCCTCAAGCCTCGGATGATGCGTCATGGTTTCCTATCCTGGAGGTTTACCTGACGCATCGTGTTTTCCCAAGCTGCTTGCCTATGTTTTCTTAGGAGTCGTCTCACCAGGGATTTGAACCTCTGGTGTATTACTCCTATCCTAGGATGACGGAATCTCTGCCATAGCCTTCTAACAGCATTCTTTGCTTGAATGAGGCGTTTCAGTGCGACAGGGATAGATGTCGGGTTTGGTGCGTCGGTAGGAATACGGTGCGTGTGGGCACACACCGCATTTAGGACAGAGCTTCAGAACCCCGCGGCGGCCTCCTTGAGTGCCTCTATCAAGTCTATTCGAGGCCGTGCTTCCACGGAGTTTTGGAGGGCTAGGACGGCTGCATTCCAGTCGGCTTCCTCAACCCAATCAGACACTCCCAGCGCTGTGAGAATAACGTCTGAGTCAAGCACAACAGGGTTGTGATCGGAATCCAGAGCGTTAATCACCGAGAGATCCAGGTGAAATGGAATGTTCTTGGTGACAATGAAATCTATGACGCCCGCGACGCCGCGTGCTGGGTAATAAGTTGGACCTCTCAGACTATGCGCGAAAAGGGTGGGGTTCCCGCTAATGAGACGGTACAGTCCCCGGCCCTTCACGTTCTGGGTGCGGCTGTGCCAGCTTGGGTGTTTGGCGTTGAAGTCGCCTGCAATGCAAACCCTGTGATGTAGGTTCAGGAGTGCCGTGATGTCCGTTTCATAGAAGCGTCCATCCGGAGGATCATATTCCGCCACAAGTACACGGTCGTCACCGCCTAAGGATAGCCTTATGGCGGTTGCTTCCAGATGTTGTAGCGGATGAATGTTAGCAGGAGTGTGGGTGAGATGGTTCATTATGAAAATGACAGCACCACCGCCCTGTCGGCCGACCCGATCAGACCGATGGGCGACGTACTTGGCAGACTGAACTGTACACCGGCGTGCAAGTGTGTTTCGCAGACCATAAGGATATCAATACCATGGTCGTCCACAAACTCTAACAGGCCTGGTCTCTGCTCTCTAACTCCATTTGCGTTCCAGAACGCAGCTCTAAATGAACGTACAGTTCTATGCGCCATTTAGGAGCTTATGGAGTTAGCGTAGAGTTCCTTGGCCGTTTGAAGCACTACGAGGTGCTTCTTCAGAGCCGATAATTCGGGGTTGAGGATTTGTTCCCTGCAGCGCCGTAGAATGGGGAGGGAACGTTGTACGAGGTCCACAAACCAAGTTGCCAGTTCAATGAACTCCGCCATGTCCTCTGAGCCAAGAGCGTCTCCTAAGACTTGTACTGAGTGCTTCGTCGTGGTGTTGTGGTGGTTCTATTTGTTGAGCCAGTCTGTGAGGACGGGCCAGCGCTGATTGGCTGCGCTGCTGCTGTTGCCTGGTTGGCTGTAGCAGCTGTTTCCTGGTTGGCTGTAGCAGCTGTTGCCTGATTGGCTGGTGCACTCTGTGGTCCATCCCGAGCTGGAAGTTGGGGGAAGTTGGGCAACACTTTTGTTACCTGCCTCCACCATGGCTGTTTCTGGCTCTGCACTTTTAGTCACAGGAGCCTTTTTCCCTTTCCTCCTCTTTTTAGGAGGACGTTTGTCTTTTGGGGCAACACTGGGGGGTGGCACTGGATGTTCTGTGCCCACCTTTGGGGTGACGCTTGGGACTGGCGTTGTCTTTTGACTGACAACCTGGTTTTGTGGGGTTGGCTCTGCAGTCTCGGCCTGTACTAGAGCACTTACATGTCCCGACATTGCCTTTGCAAAGAACACCCCCTGTCGGATCTCTGGTACTTCTTTGCCCTGTCTTCCTTGCATAATTGCAAGTCGCTTCGGGGAACCGCGATAGATGCCTATGTGGCTCCCGTTGCAGTTAGCGCACTTTTTGTTTTCCACTGGTGTCGGGCAATCCTTCACCAGGTGTTCGCCTGCACAGCGAAGGCACTTGAGTTGCCTGTCACAAGCATGGCTCGAGTGGTGAAAGCCCAAGCAATTATAGCATTGGGCTGGCCCCTCCCTGCTGTGGTAGGACTCAATGGTAACCCTCGCGTTGTACAGGTGACTCACCTGGTCTATCTTTGGGGTTCCCTCCACTTGTTAGTCGACTACCACTAAAAATAGTGGCAGGGGTACCTTGGTGGGTTTCCCCTCCTTTTCCTTTGTGGTGGTTAGTTGCACCACGGACCTCGGTTTGATTCCGTGTTCGTCCTGTAGGCCGTCACGGATATCCTGGGGTCTGTCTCTGAATCAAGACCCCTGACCACTCTGCGAACCACGTGGGGACGCTGAAGCGAGTAGGTGTGGAATTTGATTCCACTCTCTTTCAGGACCTCCCTTGCGGCGTGTGGTCGTCAGAGGTAGTGGTTCTCATGACAACCCACCCTGGATGCCGGGTTGCCTGAAATTCGGCCTTTAACCGCCGTCTCAGTTCCTTCATAACCTTTATGTGGTTCGGGAACGGATCGGACACAATCGGAGAGATTCTACCCTCCTTTTGTGAGGCCTGGTTTGGGGCGAGCGCTGCAGGTGCATATGATGATGAAGGAGGAGTCCCTTCCGGCTTCGAACCGGACGATCTCCTCCTACGGCTCTGCACTACAACGAAGCCGTCGTCATCCGGCAGTGTAGGTGCTGGGACAGGGGTTACAGGTACTGGTAGTGGCATGGCAGGGACTGCTGTCCCTTGGTTCACAAGGCCTATAGCCTTTTTGGCCTTCGGCCTGTTCTTGGCCCTGAGGAGCGTCTTGGCTTTCGCATTAACGATGTTTACCCTTGGACCAAGGGAGGGGTTCTGGGAGGTGGTCGATGAGGTACTCATCGCGTCAGGTCTTACCTTGGCGTTGGTACTCGGTAGAGGAAGCATTGTATTCCACCCAAAAATTCTATGTTAAGATTTCACCGGAAATACCTATAGGTTTTGAGGCCTCCAGGAAAAAAAAAAAAAAAAAAAAAAAAAAAAAAAGCATTTTTAGCAAAAAGGTCCGTGTGTATATGTCTGTCTCTTGGTCTGTGGACAGCATAACTCAAAAACGAAAAGTCGGTTAAAAACCAAAGTTGGTATTTAAGTTTAATGTCTTTCAAGGATATGACACGAAGATTTTGAAGAAAATTCCTCCACTCTAAACTACCCTTTACATGGAAAATGTTTATTTTCATGAAAATAGCTCTATTTTGATTAAACATATGTTTGAGATATTTGTATGACAAATGAAATGTATATCTTGAATTTTCTGGCTTTTCTATAGCCCTTGTGCCTGCCTCTGTAGCGTGATGGTTTGCATGTCTGCCTCACATTCAAGAAGTCGTGAATTCAAATCTCGCTTAGGGTAAGTTTTCTGGGTAAGGTTTTCTTCCGAGGTTTTCCCTTATCCTGAGAAGACGAATGTTGGGTATAAAAAACCTCTATGGACCTCGGGCTCATTTGAACATCATTTCACCCATTACATTCATTCACCGTCCGATATGACATCACGTTGGAGGACGTTAATTTAAAAAAATAGCCTCTGTAGTCGTATTTACTGTGGATGACTTTTGTATAATTGGTAAACCGTAAGACATAGACCAAATCTTACTGTACAAAAATGTAGATCTTGCTAAAATACACAATTTATTTCTTTTTTTTTTTTTTTTTTTTTTTTTTTTTTTTTTTTTTTTTTTTTTTTGTAGGGTGAACCATGATGCCTTGTTTGTGTTAGTTTTGAATAACTTACACTACTTCTGTCAAATATAACATCGTTATTCATTGAGAACGGAATCTCTTCTTCTTTTCCTGATTACCCTCCCCTTATGTAGGACTTACACCCTCTAGGACTTACAAGCCAGTGTCTAGGGTCAGAAGCCTATCGGGGAGCACAGGAACCTCTGGATCGGACAGTGTGAAGACCTGGAAGCGGGGTAGAACGGAATCTCAAAGCTTTAAAATATTTGACTACCACTCAAAGCCTACTGTATTCTCATATTCCCCTTGCTCCTACAAGGAAATAAGCAAAGGAAGTATGCGATAAGCTAATTTCTGCAAATGCTTATCTCAACTAAAGCGAAGAAGATGTAGGAATTATAGTTTGGAAGAATGGTTAGTACAAGAATAGAGAAAGTCATGCGAGTGCAACACATCAGAGATTTTCTTTCTTGAGCCCAAAGCGATATAATAACTGGTACTACCATGTTTCGAATGGTTTTATCAAATGTAGGCCTTGAAGAAATTTCTAAACCCTATGATTTGCAGAAGTTAAATTGCTGAAACAATTTACCTACCAGATAAGAATGGAAAAAGTGTTTCCTTCCGGTTTCCTTCCTCCTACATTTTGTGAGATCCAAGTGAATGTGTTACTACATAAGACACAGTTTTAACACATAGCACTGTCCACTTGATGTAATGAGAAATTATTTTCATTCCATTTCTACGTAAAACACGTACCTTGAAAGGTAAAAGTAGGGGTGTCTAAGCAACAATGAAATATTCCGCTGTAGCTTCATTTCCATGCATGATGAAACACTCCTTCTCCTCCTTTTTCTTTCTGGTTACCATTTGTATCAAAATATGAAGTATCAGGTTCGTAGAACATTTCATTCAGTTTATCCTGACCTACCTCATCATAACTTATTTCGTAGATGTTTTAGGTTCCAACAATATATCGTGGGTATATTCCCTTATAAATTCAGTACCTAGTTCATATTTAACTTCTGAATTGTTTTTAATCACCTATTCTGGATTCTCTTTTATTGCTTTTAGCACCATCCGCTTTGTCAGTTTTATTGCTTTCAACACTCTCACATAATTCGGAAACAATGCTTTTACGACTTCTAGCCTCATATCGTTCTGTTCTTTGTCGTTTGCTCTTGGTTGAAGATGGTGAAGAATCAATTAGTGTCTTATTAGAACGTGAAGTACCTTCATTTTTACTTTCTCTACTGGTAAATAGGGGAAGTATTTTATTCCACCCAAAAATTCCACGTCCAGATTTCAAAGAAAATATACGTTTTGAAGCCCCCTGAATCCAAAAAAGCATTTTTAGAAAAAGGTCCGCGTGTGTGTGTGTGTCTGTGTGTCAGTCTGTCAGTCAATCTGTCAGTCTGTGGACAGCATAGCTCAAAAACGAAAAGTCGGTTAAAAACCAAGGTTGGTATTTAAGTTTAATGTCTTTCAAGGATGCGACACGAAGACTTTGAAGAAAATAGCCCCACCCTAAACTACCCTTTACATGGAAAATTTTTCGAAAATTTTGATTTTCTTGAAAATGGTTCTAACGATTTTGATTAAAATGTCATATGTTTGAGATATTTTGATGATAAACGAAATGTATATCTTGAATTTTCTGGCTATAGCCGCTGTAGTCGTATTTACTCTGGACGACTTTTGCATAACTGGTAAACCGTTAGAGATAGATCAAATCATACTGTACAAAACATGTAGATCTTGCTAAAATACACAATTTATGTCTCAATAAATGTTCTTGTAGGGTGAACCATTTCGGAGATATTCCTTGTTATGTGTGTGAGTTTCGGAAAATTTAGAACTTTCGTGAAATGGGTCATCGCTGTTCATTTTTTTATATGTTAAGTGTGCAAAAACAACAGAATCTCAAAGCTTTAAAACATTTGACTATCGCACAAAGCCTACTGTATTCCCTCTTGCACCTACAAGGAACTTAGCAATAAGATAATTTGTAGAAATGTTTATCTTAACTAACACGAAGAAGATATAGGAATAAGAATTTGTAAGAATGGTTAGTACAAGAGTAGAGAAAGTCATGTGAGTGCAACACATCAGATTTTTCCGTATAGTAAGAATAGCTCCAAGGTTGAATAAAACTGTTCCTTAATAACTATGTCTATTAATAATCGTCCCCTTAGAATGGAAGGAACATAAAGAAATACCTACTGGGACCAGGCAAAAAATCTTTTACAAAATTCTACCCATATTCTACATCTGTTGGGAGATTTGTCTCTGGAAACGAATGAAAAGGAATTCCCTTGTATATGTTTCGCTTCTCACATTGCAGTTATATACACAACATTGAGGCCTTTTATTTTTCACAATATTATGCTGTTCTGTAACACTAAACTGACACAGTAACACCACCATAGACTACACTGCCCCAGAACTTCAATACCAACAATAAATTGATGAGGATGTACTACTGCACATGCAGCAGTAAGCAAGTTGTGAATTTCCTCGTACCTGCAGCGCGCGGATGGAGTTGATGACGTGTTAGGTGTTTAGCGTTTCGCTTGCACAGCGATAACAGTATCGCTTAGGAAGAAAATAATCTTACCACTGCATTTTAAGGGCCATAACCTTAATTTAGGAAGAAACATGATTTTTACTTTCTCTACTGCTAAGTAGGGGAAGTATTGTATTCCACCCAAAATTCGATGTCGAGATTTCACCGGAAATATATATTTTCAGACCCCCTGAAATTTAAAAAAAAAAAAAAAAAAAAAAAAAAAAAAAAAAAAAAAAAAAAAAAAAAAAAAAAAAAATTAGAAAAAGGTCCCCGTGTGTATGTGTGTCTGTCTGCCAGTCTGTGGACAACATAACTCAAAAACGAAAAGTAGGTTAAAAACCAAAGTTGGTATTTAAGTTTAATGTCTTTCTAAGATGCGACACGAAGATTTTGAAGAAAATATCCCAACCCTAAACTATCCTTTACATGGAACATTTTTAGGAAATTTTTATTTTCTTGAAAATGACTAACGATTTTGATTAAAATGTCATGTTTAAGATATTTTTATGACAAATGAAATGCATATCTTGCATTTTCTGGCTATAGCCCCTGTAGTCGTATTTACTCTGGACGACTTTTGCATAACTGGTAAACCGTTAGAGATAGACCAAATCATACTGTACAAAAAATGTAGATCTTAATGAAATACACAATTTATGTCTAAATAAATTTTCTTTCAGGGCGAACCATTTTGGAGATATTCCTTGTTGTGTGTGTGAGTTTTGGAAAACTGAAGGCACTCACCTACATCTTGCGAAAATGTCATTCTTAAACGTCTTTGAGATAATGGATCGTGCATTTAGCAGATTTAGCGTTGGTGTAATAGGGCTATGAATCTCCCCTTAAAACGTGGAAAGGTGATGTTTCAACAAATTCTTTGGTTTAGCTGCACAGCTTGACACAAAACAATGACACTTGAATTATAATATCTGTACTTTACTTAAATTAAGTTAGGAATGTGAAACAAAATCTTACATGAAGGCCTTGTAATTCGGTCCAATTTTCTGAACGTGGATGTCGTATTTGCTGTCCACATAAGGCTCAGTTGTGCAGTAAGTGTTGGCTACAGCGACGACGGATGCCATATCCTGGAAGTCACTGTTGGTATCCACTTTGACCTTGCCGAGTCCTCCGTGAGCATGACCGATCTTGAAAACTACTGGGAACCGGGCTGAGCTTAACTGCAACAAACAAATATATTCACTTTTAGATATTTTATAATTGGGAACACAGAGATCCTTGATTGTTTTAAGAAATAAGAACCTCCCTAAGCAAATTTTATGATGAAACAAGATCCAAATGTTTACACTTGAATGACGATTTAATTAATTTACCTTCCTGTTTTCTATAAGATTATTGTGCAATGATCTAGAATATTTTTATGGCGAATTCTTCCCTTAGTCCCTTATAATTGTAATTTAACCAAGCTCTGGCTAATCCTAATAATGCATTAAAATTCCCTGTTATTCATACATCGGTGAATCTTCTGACTTACTTAACTTCCTCCCGCTGGCCTTCCAACTTCTGCAAATGCTGCATAATCATGAGCAAAGGCAACATCTTTTGGTGAGAATTAGTTGAAAAATTCGCATTAATAATTTAAATTGTGTTGCATATTACACTAAAACTTCGTATTAATTTCGCACAAATCTTTGGGTAAAATTAATACACATAGACATTATTGAAATTAAAATTAACAGGTAAGTAATGTTACTATAACATTATTGTTCAAAATTTCTCCAAATTAAAACATTTATTTTATTATTATCATGACATGAGTCACTACATACATAATGCATCAGACATCAGGGCCATTGCCCATCAATCAGCATCACCAAATTGCAACATACCACAAGTTGTGTCACTTTCATTTTTCACTTTTCTGTTTCAACCAAGCTCTATGTAGAAAAAAAAATCTCTCGCTGTCAACATTTGAGACTCTGAACCAAAGACATTGAAGGAGCTTTTCGTAAAAAAGGTGGTAACATTCGCCTTTTGCTTTGAGTGGTAAGAGTGCTGTTACTGTACCAAATTTGTTACTATGGTTACTACGGCCTAACTGTTCAACAATGTCACGAAGTTCCTTGTGCTTTAAGTTTATTGCGGCGGCTTTTATAACACGGAAATGTGACCTTGTGAGATAACCTTTTATTGTAGCCTCACTGATTGTATTGTCAGGCAAGTTTCGTTGTCTCTGCTAATAATATTTATTTTGTACCATCATCTGCAACTGCAGCGCTCGCCCCAAACCAGGCCTCACAAAAGGAGGGTAGAATCCCTCCGATTGTGTCCGATCCGTTCCCGAACCACATAAAGGTCATGAAGGAACTGAGACGGCGGTTAAAGGCCACTTTCCAGGCAACCCGGCATCCAGGGCGGGTTGTCATCAGAACCACCACCTCTGACGACCACACGGCCGCGAGGGGGGTACTGAAGGAGTGTGGAATTAAATTCCACACTTACTCACTTCAGCGTCCCCACGTGGTTCGCAGAGTGGTCAGGGGTCTTGATTCGGAGACAGACCCCCAAGATATCCGGGACGGCCTACAGGACGAACATGGAATCAAACCGAGGTCCGTGGTGCAACTAACCACCACAAAGGAAAAGGAGGGGAAACCCACCAAGGTACCCCTGCCACTATTTTTAGTGGTAGTTGACAAACAGGGGGAGGGAACCCCAAAAATCGATCAGGTGACCCACCTGTACAACACGAAGGTCACCATTGAGCCCAACCACAGCAGGGAGGGGCCAGCCCAATGCTATAATTGCTTGGCCTTTCACCACTCGAGCCATGCTTGTGAGAGGCAACTCAAGTGCCTTCGCTGTGCAGGAGAGCACCTGGTGAAGGATTGCCCGACACCAGTAGAAAATAAGAAGTGTGCCAACTGCGACGGGAGCCACATAGGCATCTATCGCGGTTGCCCGAAGCGACTTGCAATTATGCAAGGAAGACAGGGCAAAGTACCAGAGATCCGACAGGGGGTGTCTTTTGCACAGGCAATGTCGGAGCACGAAAGTGTTCTAGTACAAGCCGAGAGTGCAGAAGCAACCCCACAGAACCAGGTTGTCAGTCAAATGACAACGCCAGTCCCAAGCGTCACTCCAAAGGCGGGCACAGATCATCCAGTGCCACCCCCCAGTGTTGCCCCAAAGGACAAACGCCCTCCTAAAAAGAGGAGGAAGGGGAGAAAGGCTCATGTGACTGAAAGTGCAGAGCCAGAAACAGCCACGGTGGAGGCTGGTAACAAAAGTGTTGCCCAACTTCCCCCACCAACAGCCACAGCTCCGGATGCACCTCTGAGTGCTACAGACAACCAGGCAACAGCTGCTACAGCCAACCAGGCAACAGCAGCAGCGCAGCCAATCAGCGCTGGCCCGTCCTCACAGACTGGCTCAACAAATAGAACCACCACAACACCACGACGAAGCACTCAGTACAAGTCTTAGGAGACGCTCTTGGCTCAGAGGACATGGCGGAGTTCATTGAACTGGCAACTTGGTTTGCGGACCTTGTACAACATTTCCTCCCCATTCTACGGCGCTGCAGGGAGCAAATCCTCAACCCCGAACTATCGGCTGTGAAGAAGCACCTTATAGTGCTTCAAACGGTCAAGGAACTCTACGCTAACTCCACAAGCTCTTAAATGGCGCATAGAAATGTGCGATCATTTAGAGCTGGGTTCTGGACCGCAAATGGAGTTAGAGAGCAGAGACCTGGCCTGTTAGAGTTTGTAGACAGCCATGGGATTGATATCCTTATGGTCTGCGAAACACACTTGCACACCGGTGTACAGTTCAGTCTGCCAAGTTACGTCGCCCATCGGTCTGATCGGGTCGGCCGACAGGGCGGTGGTACTGCCATTTTCATAAAGAACCATCTCACACATATTCCTGTTACCATTCCTCCGCTACAACACCTAGAGGCAACCGCCATAAGGCTATCCTTAGGCGGTTGCGACGTGGTACTTGTAGCGGTATATGATCCTCCGGATGGGCGCTTCTATGAAGCGGACATCACGGCACTCCTAAGCCTGCACCAAAGGGTTTGCATTGCAGGCGACTTCAACGCCAAACACCCAAGCTGGCACAGCCGCACCCAGAACGTGAAGGGTCGGGGACTGTGCCGTCTCATTAGCGGGAACCCCGCCCTACATGCACATGGGCCGAGAGGTCCAACATACTACCCGGCACGCGGCGCCGCGGATGTCATAGACTTCATTGTCACTAAGAACATTCCATTTCACCTGGATCTCTCGGTGATTAACGCTCTGGATTCCGATCAGAACCCTGTTGTGGTCGACTCAGACGTTAATCTAACTGCGCTGGGAGTGCCTGATTGGGTTGAGGAAGTCGACTGGGATGCAGCCGTCCTAGCCCTCCACAACTCCGTGGAAACATGTCCTCGAATAGACTCGATAGAGGCTCTCGAGGAGGCAGCCACGGGGTTCTCAACCTCTGTCCTAAATGCGGTGCGTGCTCATACGCACCGCATTCCTACCGACGCACCAAACCCTACAGCTATCCCTGTCCCACTGAAACGCCTCATTCAAGCGAAAAACGCTGTTAGAAGGCTATGGCAGAGATTCCGTCACCCTAGGATAGGAGTAATACACCAGAGGTTCAAATCCCTGGTGAGACGACTCCTAAGAAAACATAGGCAAGCAGCTTGGGAAAACACGTTGCGTCATGTAAACCTCCAGGAGAGGAAACCATGGCGCATCGTCCGAGGCTTGAGGAAAGATAAAACTGTACACCAGCACCCTGTGCATAGCCCTCTTTGAACCGAGGGAAAAAACAGAGGCGCTAGCAGACTATCTGGAAACTCAATTCCAGCCTAGAGTCGACCCTCAGAACGACGATCATACTGACCTCGTGGAACAAGCAGTAGAAGACTTCTTAGAAGTTGGACCTGCGGGCCACGAGGATTTCCACATCCCGATAGTTACCCCTCGCGAGGTAACTAACACCATCCAACACCTAAAACCTAGAAAAGCCCCTGGGCAGGACCGGGTAACAGCGGAAATGCTCCAGCACCTCCCCTTTAGAGCCGTGGTGCACTTGACTCGGATCTACAACGCGTGCCTAAGCATGCGCCATTTTCCGGAAGTCTGGAAGAGGGCACGTCTGGTATGCGTGTTGAAGCCGGGCAAGAATCCGAAGAATTAGATGTGAATTCTTTCATTGTTATTAAAACTAAAACACCAGCGGCAATGAGTGAATGAATAAAAAACTTATTTTTCTAAGCGAAATTTTAAAAAAGTAGATATTTCTCATTTATTGCTAAAAACACAATATTCTCGTAAATATGAATAATTCACAAAAAGTTGCGAAAAAAAAATTCCATATATCACTTCTGAACTATGTCAAATGCATGCAAACCAATTTTTTATGTAATTGAACAACTTTCTCATTTATCGTTAAAAACAAAAACTCCTGCCTCTGATCATTAGAAATACTTTCTCTACCTAACTCCACCAAATTGAAGTCTTGATACCATTTGAACATAGGATCTCAAGATTGGTTTCAGAAAACATTTATGGAAATGTGAGCTGTTCATGTTTCATTCATCCTTCCTCTTCTCCTTTTTGATTTTTTAATTTATGGCGAAACAAATAGGCTGCAAAGGTCTTCTGAAAGACGTTTCAAATATTTAAACACGAGAAAAAAGTACAAGGACGGCGCGTGACGCAGATCTCATCAAATCCAGTTATTTGTGTTTTAAGAAAGCTTACAGGCATAAAAAGGCGGAACAATGTGCGCACAAGTTCCAGGCATGTAATTAACCAGAATGAATTCAGAAGAAACGCCCATGGCGCGCTTCTGCTACGTGGGTTGCTCATAATGTTATAAACATCATGCTAATTTGACTTGCAACACTGTCTTTTACGTGATTATTTTGCTTTCATTCTAATATATAGATTAACCAAGCTATGAACTATACTACATTGTTTTATTTGAACATCTTATACAAAACCGATGCACCATCACTAAAGCAGTAATCCGCATTGTTTGATAGGTAATGAAATTTGGTGAAAATTTGGTGAAAATTGCCGAAAATTTTGATTTTTACTTTTTGCATTTTTTATTCTTTGTACTTTAACGGCACACTTTAGTTTTCTCAATATCAGCCAGTTTTAAAGCTCCAGGAGGGCATTTAAATGTCCTAGTGCGGGTGAGCGTTATTCACTAAACTTCTGTCGCTACAGCTTTGAAATGCATTTTCGTTTTCACTGGCTTTGATTTTAGTCTCTTGCAGAGAATTTTGCTTCAGAAAGGTTGTCAGTTGGCTGTGCTAAAATAAATTCAATATATCGAACTGAAATGCCGTGAATCTGACACATGTTCTGCCTCCAACCAGAAAAATACCGTCACTGTTCTATAATTCTGTAACCTTGCCAGGTTATTTCAGTGTTCCAGTTACATATTAGACATTGTTTAGATAGTTAATAGGTTTTAGGTTATTCGTTAGTCTATAGTAAAGTCGTATCAAGTACGTATGTTATGAATGTTGGGTATAAATTGGCGAAAGTGCATAGTTTAAAGCTTAGCTAAGAACAATAAATTTCTAAATTTTGTGAACAATGTGAAGGCAAAAAGAAAGTTTTCATGTTAAGGAACGACCAAGGAAACTTAACATTCTAAAAAACTGTTACTGAGGCCAAGAAGAAAGCAACAGAGGGTACCACATATGCTGCTGGGGAATTTTAAATTCTATGGATTTAGTTAAAGTACAAAAATATATTGTTAAAATTTAAAATTCATATTTCTCAGTTCTCTTTTTTCAGCATTTTTCACTGTTCAAAACGCTCCTTGGACTCTAGTTTATAACGTATTAGCTTGAAATTTTCAGGAGAGCTTCAGAGATTAAAGTATTAAAACTTGTCATGTGCTGGTTAGAATATTAAACAATTGAGCTGAAATTAAATGTTTTTCATAACTGATACTGAAAAAAAAACTAAAAATATCAATAAACTATATACAAAATATTTTTTTTTCTTTTAAACTAATTAAATCTAAGCAATAGCGATATGACAATTTCTTTATACCTATATACTGAGTTCAAATTAAAAATTATGGGGAGATACAACTAACATTAGCATGTCAAAAGAGCTTTATTATTTATTAATAAATATATTAATAATTTAAAAACAGTTTGGCATAGAACATTGACATTTTGTGCACACTATATATTTTATATTCTGAGTGTGTGGAAAAAAAATTCAAAACAATCAGAAGAAAACTGGATTTTTTAATTGTCATAGATACATTGCCTTAAGGCCGTCCCAGAAATAATGTACACTCGCATGCGTTTCCATCTCTGTTAGTACATGTGATTGTGGATGCGTTAGTATCAGTGATTGTCGCATAATACTCCCATTCCTTCAGTCAGTGGTACCTATTCTTAGTTTCGATTTGCATTTATTAGTGCGCTGATGCCTGTAAATGTAGCAATATTTTCATTGTGCAATTGCACATTTGTAACATCGCCTTCCCCTCACTTCCCTTCGATCGATAGTCCTGTTGACGTTGTGCATTTTAACAAAACCACTCAGATCGTAGTCCACTGGTGTGCCGGGCCGAGCATCGCGGAGCTGTTTACTTTGGGTGGGTCTAGACGAGGCAGTTGGTTCCTATACGGGAATTAGCTTAACGGCATTCCCAACAATTCAATATGGCCGACATTACACTAAACTGCACTGCACATTACACCAAAAATCAGTACTGCCAATCTGCATAATAAAAGCATTATTTCTAACCTCAAATACCACAGGGTTAAAGTAACGTGCTTTCAAATGATGATAATGCTTGACATTTCGTTACCACACAACATATGAACTTACTCATCTTCGGCAAATCTTGTTCTGCAATAACACTTTTGGATAATATCACTCTCGAACGCTAAATATCGTAATATATTTAATGCACTACTGTGTACCTACCTCTGTACACCTGTAGAAGATTGGATACGTGTGGGCGAGAAAGCTTGGACAGGGACGCCTCAATGTTGTCCGGCGCATGGTATAAGGTTTTCTCATGAGTTCGTCCGTTTTGCTCGCAAGTTCCACTGATAGCGCCTGAAACCCCTGAACCCTCTGTACACTCCAGTTATGATAGTTACCTAACCACCCCTACGACTTAGAGGCCAACAGCCAGACTCGCTAATGGATATACCAGTGTGTTTGATGTCGCATGGAACAGCGTGAACTTGTATTTACAAACTATGGAAAGCAAAGAGGAACATTTTCGACATCTTATGCTGTTTTACTATCCTAACGGAAAAACCGCCTAACAATGCCGACAGAAAATGTGTGCTGTCTATGGGGAAGCTACACTAACGAATCAAGCATGTCAAAACTGATTTGTTCGATTTCGAGTTGGGAATTTCTCCCTAAAACAGAAAGTTTGCAACTACTCTGTCATAGCTGTGCTTCCGGTAGGTTTGCTCCCAGGCGTGCTTAGTGATGAAACGTAACGAGAAACTATGATACAACCTTATAGACAGCGCCGAAGGCTCTGTCGCTTCCACCGAGATTTGTTTGAGTTTTCCCCTTAATTGATGCGTTGCACATCCACTTTGGTTCCGTGTAGATCTCTGTCTATATTTCTAGTAGTATCATCATATCAGATGAGATTGCGTATTGCGAGTTTATAATAGCATAGGTTATTTACTGAACATACGGACAGATAAAAATCCTTCTGCAGTATAGAACAAATCTTTTTATTGCAGGACTGAAATTTGTTCACAAACCAACTTTCATTGCTGAGACAGTTTTCTCTATTCAGTCTGCTCACAGAAGTCAAGGTTCTTCTCTTCAACACATTTTCGCAAGCAATGTAGATAATTCTCCCAGGAAAACCTTTAGTTACACGCCAGAGAACGCAAACTTGATACGGTTATCTTATTGCTTAGGAGTTACTCAGGCAGTATTGCTCTCTGACATTCTTCAGAGTGCGATCCAAACTTTCTGACGTTTTCGCGAGAACCAATAGGGTGCAAGAGCCGTCAAATTCCGTTCTGCTTTGACAGAATGTTCCACGTTTGTGGTAGTCATCGAAAATTTATCATCATTGGAATAGCAATATTATACTGAAGTTTAACCCACAACTTATGTGTCTACAACCCTTACTACTCATTTTGGTGGGACGGTCTAGTTGTTTTTATTTGAAAAGAAAGCATAGTTTGGGATAGGGGTCGATACATCGTTTGGGACAGCTATGTCGGTTGGATGTGACGATGTTGACAACGCCCCCTCACAGACAGGAGAGTAAAACGGAAGCGTGCAGCAACTGCTAAAAATGGACTTGCATATAGATCACATTTTAACTACAAAACGGAGCAATGTGTGCATTGTATGTGACAATTTTAAACTGAGTGGCAAGCTGAAGTGTGGATAAGTGAAATTTTCCTGCACAAACAGAAAACTTGTAAAGTAGTGAGTTGTACTGAGGCGTCTTATTCAAAAGTGGCCAGCGTGTCTGGTGAGTGTAATCATCAACCAGTGGCAAACGAAGGAAACTCTTTGGAAGCTATAAGAACTGCGGCCAAAAGAAAAAGCAAAAGAGGAATTGCATCCAAACACACACTCTGTGGTAAATATCATTGTATAAGCGCAACATGAAACAAAACTTAAAATTGATTCAATTAAAAATAATTTTCCGCAGCTTCCACGTAATAATGAGAAACATAAACAAACTCAAATAGAAAAGTATATATAATGCATATAGAGAAGGAAAGCTGTCTCTATTATTGTATTTAAGAAACGCATAACGGCCGTATGACAACTTTAAAACAAGTACCTAATTTATTACTATTATAAGCATAACTAGGAACAGCAAGAGGTCTCCGTTTAAAAATAACGAAATATAACTATAAATTAATAAGACATAGTTCCAATCACTGGATGATCCTTTTTGCGTTGTTCAGAATGAAAACATGCTAAATGGACACGCCTCAAGCGTCAGGAGGTTTGGAACCAATAATTAATATCAGCAAAGAGCCATGCAGTAGTGCCCGGTTCCTGCCTATCACAATAATTATATCCAGAGTTTCATCAATAGTTGGCAAAATGGAACAGAAATGAGCTTCACGCCGTAGCTGCCATGTTTTCTCTTCATATAATTAATATTTAACTTCATATTAGGGAACTGGTTCGTAGATCTGGTTCAGATGGTGCATGCCACCACTAAGGTTTCACATGCCCTTTAGGGGCATTGCTACATCACTTTATCACCATGTTCATCTTTACAACAAACTGTTTCTGCTTGAATTAAGTATCTCTCTTTCTTAAAGCAGTATATAGTTGAAAAATATAATTCCTGTTATATTTAGACATATTTTTGGAAGTGTATACTGCACGTTAATTCTTCAGTAACTAATCCACATTCAAACTTTAAGGAAAGTTTATATTTCTAATTCTTTTACTTTGCTATATATCGGTGGAAGGCGCTGCTTCGGTCGTACGTTAACCAGGGATTCTACGTGATGCGTGTAACGAATATGTCCAACACAACTACTGTCAACAAAAGGTTGTTTCGCCGAAAAAAATTGTTTTTCATATTTCTAGCTTCTTGACGAATGGACATAAATGGTTTATTATCTCGCTAATATGTAAAAATGCTGTAGTGCATTTCTAGCTTAATTCGAATTAATTTGGTCACAATTTAATGTTAAAAGTCATGCAAAGTTCAATTTCTAAGAGAGATTTGGCAACGCCACATTAATTGGAATTAAGGAAAAAATGTATTACAACATTGTTCACAGTGTTTGCGCGACAATTAGTGAAATAATAAAACATTTATATCCATTCGTCAAGAAGCTCCAAATATTTGACACAAATTATTTCTTTCGGCGAAATGTTCCTTATTGGCAATAATTGTGTTGGATTTGTTAGATACACTTTTCATGTAGAATTCCCGGCCAACGTATGGCCAAAGCAGTACCTTCCATCCTGTATATTCTAAAAGATCTTTATCGAGATTTCACTGGGTACACCTACAGCTTCGAGATTTTCTCAAGCATAGCAAAGTTAGAAAGCCGGGATGCAGCACCTGTCTTTGTACAAAGATGAAATAGTGAATAAATAGCACACCGAAAATGTAAGTTAAGAATCCTAACGAATACAACACTAAGATCTTGCAAAACTTCCCTTACCCTAAAAGCCTTCGTAATTTTCTTATTTTCACAAAAATAATTCTGGCGATTTGATTATACGATATGTGCATGACTAAAAACCCATATCTCTATGTAGCCTCTTCATAACGATTTATGTGGTTTGGTTTAAATGGGAACTATGAAATGTAAAGTCGTTGACATATACAATTAACACCAAGTAACATTTTGGTAGCCTTACCGTTTTCGAAACATTCGTTGATCTGCTTAACTTTTTCCACGTGGAACCTAGATTGGTTACCAGGTGCAAATCTTTTAACTGGTGCGATTTTCGTTTTATCCCCATAAGCTTCTGATAAACAAAACCCGGCTGGAAGCGGTGACTGTCGTTTCCACATATTGGATGTAAGTCTAGGGGAATAAATTTATCTAAGTCCGTGGAACGTAATTTAAAATAATTTCTAAGCAAATATGTTTATGGTGACTAAGGTCAAGCTAAGAGAAGAATCGTCTTTTAAATTAGTTGTATAACAGGGGCAATTATGAAACAGAATGGATAGAACACAGGCTCTTATGACCTCGTTGTCGATGGGGCCTTAAACACCACCACTCACTCACTCACTGGATAGAACAAGGCATATGAGTGTGCCACATTACATTTTGTAACATTACTGCCTGAATTTTACACAGGTCACATGGTTATGTGTACTTGCAAGTTACAAACAGAAGTCCGGCTACTGCTCAAAAACAAAATACCATCAACGCGGCGATAGGAACTACATACATAGCCAATGAGGGCATGCCTAACCTCAAAAATAATAGGCACTGAAGTTTTAAAATATATCAATAGTTTTGAAGACTTTTAAACCATTTGTCCGAATCTTGTATCATCTTATATCATTAATGCAAAATATGATTATAGTTTAAAGAAAAGAAGTGGGTGATTTATAGCTTTTAAATGAATGATAAAGGAATTCCAAATCATTTTCTAACATCATAGCTCTCGTTCGACCATATGTTTTCACAAAATTGACACATATCAGATGCTAAAAGAGGGGATCAGTGTTTATAACTGCGACTGGTGCGCGCGCGTGTGAATAAACATTTCTATTTGTATGATGAAATAAAATGACTTTTTCACGTTGACTATGTGCAGATTGATATTTGAAAGTTGTAAAAGTCAGATTACAAAGGTATGATCAACTATACAACCGAAAATTAAAAACACCTTTACTTTTGAAAGTTGTCTTTAAGGATATTTCGAAGCAATGAGAATGACTTAGACGTTTACAGGAATATATGAATCAGATGAGAGAAGTGCGTGTTCGATTATTTCAAAACGGTATACCAGGAATAGAGCAACAGCTCGAAAGGTTTTCATTATCAGAGTCAGCACTGCCACCGAGATTTCAAAACCTAATTCAACTTTCCAATTTAAGGCTTCACACGGTCGATATGAAATATTACTTATAGATACATAGAGGTAGGGTCACTTTTCATTGCAAAGGGAACCAAATATGAAATAGTCTTTTAAGACTATATTGTAAATTCCAAACAACTTAAAACGGCTAAACAAGTTTGTGATAGAATAATATTTGTAGTTCACTTAAATATTCTTTCATGTACGAAGGACAGACATTAGCTTTAAAAAAAACTGGTATTTCTGATTGCCCTACTAAGGTTTATAGAGTCAACAACGATCGCAGATTATATGTGTCGTCATTATACCCATATCAAAATCATTTTAAATTTGTTGCGACACGCACAAGGATAAAGAACGACTAAATTTAATACTGAAATATTGACTTGGCGGCAGAAGAAATCAAGGACGACTTCTTTAAAAGACATTTACTTACATCGAAACGGGATATTAGTCCTAAGACCTTGATTGAATTATAATGACTTCTACGTGCCTAGCCTCCTGGAAGTATCCTAACACTGGTATAATCTAGGGTGTAGTTCACATTAATTCTTAATTTAATTCATGAAGCATTTATGAAAAAATGCATTTAGAAGAAGCTATTTTGGAAGCACTCCGGATGACCACCACAGAGATTCCACTTCTCAACTAGAGGTTTAGAAGGCTGTATTCTGCTTACTCAAACTCCTAATACCCCTGTATACTTCAAGATATGATACAGGTGTCTCATAAAGAAGGTACTATTTTTTGGCAATAAAACAGCTTATTAAAATTTTACTTATTTTACGACCTACCTTAGCAGAGAAAGTATTGCAGTCCGTCTAAAAATTCTGTACCGAAATTTAACAGTAAATGCAGTTTTGGGACTCCCTGAATCCCAAAATGAGGAAGAAAAGAGGAACAGAAAAAGAAGAAGAAAAAGGATTTTCAGAAAAAGGTTCGTGTGCGTGTAAACAGCATAACATAAAAATGAATAGCAACACTTGAATAGCAAATTTGACATTTAATTTCAGCGTATTCCAAGGAGGCAAACATGAAGATTTTTAAAGAAATTCCCATCCTAAGCTACCTTTCTCATGGAAGATTATTCGAAATTCTTGATTTTCTCAAAAGTAACTAAAGATTTAAGTAGTGTATCCCGAAATTTTTGCCAAGGCATGCAACATGAAACATAGAAATGGCATACATTACATATATACGAATAATCCCTATGTTTACTATTCCGAGAAAATGTATCCTTCCCGAGCAAGAAACATCGCCAGTAGAAGAGTTGCTACAAAGCTTCAGAATCGCACAGCCAAACCATCTTCCTCTTTGTTTTTGTCTATAGTCCCTCCGAGCTTAAAGTGGGTACACACATAAACACTGCGTTTGTATCACTCCGCCAACAACCACGTGTTGTTCTATACGCACAGCTGTTTACATGTGACTGTTACCACAACCATCAAATCTTTCACTGTAGCAGTGTGAGGTTAGTATTGCATTTGGCTCAAATTTATTAAATAAACTACATTAACTAATTAAAGAAGTTGGTTAAGGAAAGTTATGAAATGTAATTTTGTGAGTAAAAATTTACGTTAACCTCAGTCGTCATATTGGGGTGCGGCACCCTCAGATCTCAGGTACGTCTCCACACCAACATAGCTTCCTGATCAAATATCACATTGTCTTCCTTTTTGTAAACTGAAACTCAATGTCTTTCAGCAAAGGATGGAACGTGGTTTACCTAACATTTGGAAGATCTGGCTCACTGCTCGTTGTCTATTATAGGAAGCCCGTTGTTTAAACAGAAACTATGCATTTTAAAGCGAATGTCACTTAACAGTCATCCACTTCGCCTAAAACACTAAATGGTCTCAAATGGTCCTTCCACCCTTTTTAGGGACTTTTACAGTTCCTATTTGCTTCATTTCCGTTCTCATATTTGACACAATGTACACGGAAATACCAGTTGCTTCAGACGTCAATTTGGTTACGTCTTTCACAGCCAGTGTCATAACGTTGAAAGAAGAAGTTAAACACACATACTACAATAGTCTTTTCACCATTTCTTAGAGGTTTTCCGCTTTTACGTTTCCTTAACTACTCTAAGAAACTCCATACTCCGCCACACTAACTGCACACGTGCATTACTAGTAATACAAGTGTCAGAGCATCACTTCCCTACAGTAACAACGTAATCGGAGAATTACCGAGTACCATGTGATAAATGGAAGTAAAATATTTATGCGCATGTTTTAATGTTTTTTAAGTTGAATTACGGTATTTATTCACCCCGTTCATTACTTGAAAGTATTAAATAAGCGATCATATACGCAATGTAATAAGGAACTATTTCCAATCGCGCTTCACCATTTCACGCGCGCTGAAAGTTGTGCTGCGGCATAATGTTGACATCGGTACCCCGTATAAGGTTTTCAGATCGGGAGTAAATTTCCCTTTTTTAACTAACTCTAACTTATCACAGGATGAATCTGATAGACAATATTTATTAAATAGCTTAATATAACATCATTTTCAGTATTACTTATAGTTTGAATATTCAGCGGCAAAATTCACTGAAACACTCAGCAAACTGTTCGCACCTTTAATGTACTGACACTGGCGCATGCATTTCTCCGTACCTAACAGGCCACGGCACGGACTGGAATCAGGCGATTATCCTAGTCCAGTCATGGACCACTGAAGTAAAATTATCATCGTCCAATATAAGTTGTTTTTTTTTTTTCTTCTTCTTTTCAAAACATGATACCTCGGCCCCAATCCGCTGCCAAAGAAGGCATTAATTTGAGGTATGGGTCTTACAAGCTTTGCAGTTTAAAAATAGAAAGGAACCATAAGACGGCTACATTTCCTCTTTCCCTGTTTATGAGGGTTACCTTTTATTTGCTAACGGTTATTACCCAGTGGCAGGGCAAGCGGTCCTCCTTTCTTGGGTGTCATGATTTGCCAAAAATGTATACATCCATATTCAAACATAAGAATAAATTACTTGTTGAATTCGTACAAAAGATACAGATGCATCACGATTCTATACATTGTTAGCTCCATTTCAGACTACCATTTGAGGCGGGTCCGGGTTCGAATCTCTTCCTGATGCCTCCAACTAGGTTCTTATTTTGAAGGACTCCAGAAGTATCCTGGTTCGATACTTTTCCTCGACTAGCACAACTATAAGCTTTTTGGTGATACATAGACTTTCCTTTGGTAAAGGAATGATAATTTCCGTTGTGGGAATGCAGCAAAGGTGGTTTAGTTTTAGGAGCAATGTTCCTTTGTTTTATTTAAGTGATTCACAACTCGTTTCACTACTAATTGAACACTAGCATCACCGTTAAAATACTGCCCTTCATTTCAGATCGCGGCACTGATATGCAACATTTCTTTTCATTAGCTTCACCATTAAGCTGATTTCACCGCGCGCACAAGTGCCCTAATATGCAGCACACTTGTAAACCTAACAGTTAAATTTAAGTAAGCACTCGTCAGTTTATGCGTCCATGGGTGAGTTAGCGAAGTTTTACGCGGTACCTACTTCTTTACTGAGACATCTTCTCCTGCCGGTGGGTGGTATTTGAGGAACTGTCCCGAAATTACCGTTTGCATGTATATTTATGGTAACGGGCCCCTGCAGTTCAATAAATTCTGATTGGCGGTTTCTTGGCGCCACTTTACGCGACTTAACATTTCGTGTTTATTTTCTAAGTTTTCATTGGGCTTCCTTCATCCCCTTTCGAAATACCAACTAGAATTCGGGGATTTTTCTATATTTCCCCTTATAATGTCCTATCTCTTTTAATCATGGTGAATTATTAAAGAAAAGAACAATAGCTCTTCACCCTCCTGGACATTACAATGGATAGCCGAGCGAACAGGCACCATAAACCGGCTTGGTTTCATTAAAAAACACGTTTCCTATATCTCAAATCTCCAGTCTCGGGCAGTATTTTAACGTATAAGTTCCTTGCACTAAACACTTAACTAATATTACAGACACAATTACATACATAATATCACTAAATCACTCTTCTTTAAGCGCATACGCAGGTGCAAAACAATATTGGCACTTAACTTTATTATCTACATCTCATTAACGATTATGTTTATTAGCTAGATTAATAAGAATTCATTATTTTGGGCTTCTTGGTCTAAAGATACCGGCTCACATTACTACTTAACTCCGATTCGCGCCGTACCTGTCTCATTAGCCATGAGGTTCCTGTTATGACGTCATAATAGACTATGTGGTGAGAATACCTAGGGTGTTAGGAGAACTAAACCCGCAAACGGCTTCTTTCAACTTCATGATTTTCTCACTTAGATCGTGGGCTATTGCTTCTTCATATACCACTTAAATGGTGCTGTTTTAATTACTGATGATTTCGATTAAATCATATTTTAAGATGACTGGTAAAATTTATACCTTGAATTTTGTGAGCATAGCCTGTGAAGTCTTCGTTCGGAATGACTTTTGTATAACAGCTAAACTGTAAGACAAAATCTTACTACACAAGAAAGGCAGTGAGACGGCTCCCGGTAATGTGCAAGGCATTCAGGAGATTCTGGGTTCGGTTTCTGGGACCGGATACTCGAACTATGGGTCTCTTGTGGCTTTTCCTGGTTGGCAAGACGAATGTTGGGTGAATTGTTTTCGATCACCCATTTCCTTTCCCTCAACTCCTGTTATTTAGCTTCTACTTTTACGTTTCAGGTAAGTTTGGGGGCTGCAGTGTCGGACATATAAACAACTGCTTGCTCGTTGGAAAGTTATTCTCTGCTCCGCCAAACGGCAGCATCCTCTAAGCCGCCTCAGGTGTGCGAATTCTCCACGGTTGTGTCAGAGGAAAGCCCTTTCGTTTTTGAGTTCACACACACAAAATAACTATCTCTCTCTCTCTCTCTCTCTCTCACACACACACACACACACACACGCACGCACACACACATACGCGCGAGCTGAAAATGTCTTTCCTTGGATTCATGGAGCCTCAAAACTAGTATTTCCTGAAACATTGGTACGAATTTCGATTGGAATACAATACTTCCTCTGCTTACTGAAGGTAAGTAACAGAAAGTAATAATCAGTTATGAGCTTTAAAAAGCGATAGTAAATTTGTACTTAGATATGTAAATACGAATACGTATATTGAATACCCAAAAAGATCTTGAATTCAAAACCTGAAGGTTAGACGCAATATTGGCAGACAAAATTAAGGTGCCATAATGGAGCAGAGGAAGATGTAAGAACTTTAAAAGTAAGAAGATGGAGGCAGAAGGCTATGATTAGACAGGAATGGACTAAAATTCTAAGGAAAGCCAGGCTAGACTACAAGGACCGTAGAGCCAAAGAAGAAGAAGAAGAAGAAGAAGAAGAAGAAGAAGAAGAAGAAGAAGAAGAAGAAGAAGAAGAAGAAGAAGAAGAAGAAGAAGAAGAAGAAGAAGACGTATATAGGTTTCAATTGCGTTCATTTTCCGGAATGAATAATCTAAAAGCTTCAAATATTTATTCTCAGTCTATGAATATGCTTATTATGCATAATACTGCAAATCCTTCATTTTTACTTTTTCTACTGGTAAGTAGGGGAAGTATTGTATTCCAATACAAAATTCGATGTCAAAATTTCACCGGAAATATGTTTTGAGACCCCCTGAACCCAAAAAACATTTTTAGAAAAAGGTCCGTGTGTGTGTGTGTGTGTGTGTGTGTGTGTGTGTGTGTGTGTGTGTGTGTGTGTGGACTGCATCACTCAAAAATCTGATATGTTGCACTCACATGACTTTCTCTACTCTTGTACTAACCATTCTAACAAACTCTCATTTCTATATCTCCATGTTACTTAAGATAAACATTCGTACAAATTATCTTATTGCTTATTTCCTTGTAGGTGCAAGGGGGATAGTAGAATACAGAAGGCTTTGTGTGCAACAGTCAAATCTTTTTAAGCTTTGAGATTCCGTTCTCTTTGCACGATTAACATATAAAAAATCTGATGTGTTGCACTCACATGACTTTCTCTACTTTTGTGCTAACCATTCTTACAAACTCTTATTCCTATATCTTCTTCGTGTTAGTTAAAATAAACATTTGTACAAATTACCTTATTGCTTATTTCCTTGTAGGTGCAAGGGGAATATTGGAATACAGTAGGCTTTGTGCGATAGTCAAATCTTTTAAAGCTTTGAGATTCCGTTCACTTCGCACACGTAACATATAAAAAAATGAACAACGATGTTCCATTTCACGAAAGCTTTAAGTTTTCCGAAACTCACACACATAACAAGGAATATCTCCGAAATGGTTCAACCTACAAGAAAATTTATTCAGTCATAAATTGTGTATTTTAGCAAGATCTACATTTTTGTATAGTATGATTTGGTCTATCTCTAACCGTTTAACAGTTATGCAAAGGTCACCCAGAGTAAATACGACTACAGGGGCTATAGCCAGAAAATTCAAGATATACATTTCATTTGTCACGAAAATATCTCAAATATATGACATTTTAATCAAAATCGTTAGAGCTATTTTCAAGAAAATCAAATTTTTCGAAAAATTTTCCATGTAAAGGGTAGTTTAGGGCGGGGCTATTTTCTTCAAAATATTCTTGTCGCATCCTTGAAAATCATTAAACTTAAATACCAATTTTGGTTTTTAACCGACTTTTCGTTTTTGAGTTATGCTGTCCACAGACTGACACACAGACACACACACGGACCTTTTTCTAAAAATGCTTTTTTTGGATTCAGGGGGCCTCAAAACATATGTTTCCGGTGAAATCTCGACTTCGAATTTTTGGGTGGAATACAATACTTCCCCTACTTACCTGTAGAGAAAGTAAAAACGTAAATTCGGTAAAAAACCAAATTTAGTATTTAAGTTTAATGTCTTTCAGGGATCCGACACGAAGATTTTGAAGAAAAGAGCTCCACCCTAAACCACCCTTTACACGGAAAATTTTTCGAAAATTTTGAGTTTCTTGAAAATGGCTGTAACAATTTTGATTAAACTGTCATATGTTTGAGATATTTTTATGGCAAATGAAATGTATATCTTGAATTTTCTGGCTATAGCCCCTGTAGTCGTATTTACTCTGGAGGACTTTTGCATAACTGGTAAACCGTTTGAGATAGGCCAAATCATGGTGTACAAAAAATGTAGATCTTGCTAAAATACACAATTTATGTCTGAATAAGTTTTCTTGTCGGTTGAACCATTTTGGAGATATTCCTTGTCATGTGTGTGAGTTTCGGAAAACTTAAAACCTTCGTGAAATAGAACATCGTTGATCATTTTTTTATGTTAAGTGTGCAAAGAGTACGGAATCACAAAGCTTTAAAATATTTGACTATCGCACAAAGCCTACTGTATTCTAACATTCCCCTTGCACCTACAAGGAAATAAGCAATAAGATAATTTCTACAAATGTTTATCTTAACTAACACGAAGAAGATATAGGAATAAGATTTTGTAAGAATGGTTAGAACAAGAGTAGAGAAAGTCACGTGAGTGCAATACATCAGATTTTTAAGAACAATTTTAAAAGCGAGGACGAATGTCTTTCATATAGTGCTCAGTTATGCCTGATTTCAGTAACTGACATAATAGAACAACAAAAAGAAAGACGGAAAAAATCCTAAATTGGTTGTAGGACATAAACCAAACGGAAAGACAGATACTGACATACAGGAAAAAGATAGGTTTGAGTGGAACAGGACATTAGACCTAATCCGTTAAGGAGGAAGAGATGAAAAAGTAAGTGGAAGAGGAAGGAACAGTTCGCTTTTGCCGCCTGAACTGAGTGTAAACAAATTTCTCTTCCATAGAGTAAAGTGCGAACCGTCAGTCTATTTATTTTGTTTCGAATTACCTTAAAGTCCTCATTGCAACGTAGTGCAAGGGTTATACCTCATAAACGGTATTTTACGCCAACGCACTCTTATCACGAGAAGGGAAAAGAACTTACACATGTATCAACTGTGATCTTGCAAAACAATAGGTATAAATCAAGAAACCATTCTACGCTTTTGCAGTTGTTTATTTTTGCATTATCAAACATTTTATTACATCGTAATTTAACGATGTCAATTTCTCTTTCCAAAATAAGAGGCAACCAATAAAACTGCCAGCCTGAGTTTAAGTTTTATAGTTTATGGCACTGAACTGTGACCTTTGTTGCAAACTTTTTGCCAGTACAACAGACTATTTGATACAAATGACCGAAGCACAGATCAGGGGTGACCAATTTGCAGATCTTTTGCACTTAATATCCGACATGTACAAAGCGATCTTGCTCCAGGTCCTTTCCTTCCCTTTCATTTGAATAACAGTTTAAACACAGCTGTAACAAATATTCAATTGATCTTAAATGAACTTTACACACTTAAATAGGATTATTCCCTGCTCTGTATAGGGTCTGGAAATTAGTTTGTGAGTGTGAATGCACGTGTGAAAGTGAGTTTAAAAAACAAAATGACGATAACCTACAGTAACCTAACCCAAAAGTTTAACGAATAAATAAATAATCAAATGTTTCAAATCCTCAGTATTAGTATTGCAGTTAAAAGTAACTATAAATTATATCCCCAAAAAGGTTTATCAAGTTTTAGAGACCTGGAAAGGTAAACACTGAACAAGTATATGTGGAGGCTGTTGCGGGTGTGAATGCGCAGGTTTCACGTGACGGTAATTTCAAATATTACGAATTAAAAAGTCCAATTCATCTATCGTGAAAGGTAAGGGAGACAACTGAACATCAATGAACACATATTCACAGTTCTGGCAACAGAGTATGACTGAAGAAGCGATTGCTTTGTTTACTAATACGCCTACTGCAGTCAAACATGCGTTCATATCTCCGAGTGTAAATCCTGACTAGGCCAGCACTAAACAACCCGTTTCGCAACGTGTCTCTGTTTATTATCTACTGCACGTAACAAGATGAGGGGTGGTATTCTTTCAAGATTCCGAACAGTATTCACGAGACCTGAGTAATGTCAATATTCCTGACTTTCCATTTTGAGTGCTTATCAAGTGTACGTCCACAAAATTATTCCAATAGACACGCTGGAATCTAATTATTTAATATTAAGTTGTGGCTAAGCGACTCATTTTAATAACAAAAGGAAACGACACGAATAACTCATCTTTTATATTAATTACAGAAATAAAGGATAAAGGAGTGGTTGCATATTGATAATCAAAAGTTCGACCAATTTTATTTTTTTAACTATCCAACGATGCACTGTAGAGAAAAATGGTAAAGGAAGTTATGTTTCAGCTTAACTTCAAGAAGTTACCGTTAAAGTTTGCACACTCTTACGCCTAACACTTTGTATGTATGTTTATTTAAAAGTGTAAGTACATACATATATACACATACACACACTCACACATCTAGTATATAAAGACCATTTTCTCATAGGCCAACAGGTGGAAATATTTGAAACTAATCTGATGTACCACGACTCTCCAATAGCTATGATTTATTTTCGTGTATCTATTCTGCAAATGACTTGCAACTTCTGTTAGTTAAATGTTGACAGAAGTGTTTTCAATACACTTTACATAGAAGCTATGGAGTCAACTACACATAATGGAAAGTATATTGCTTAAATACTAGAAAACATACATAAAAATGCAAATATATCAGAATGTCTCTAAACCTTAGTTGACACAGTTCGCTCTGCATTTTTCTGTAAGGTTTTGTTCACATCTCATGATTTACCAGTTAAATGGAATTCTACAAAAATTCAATATGAATGACCAGGACTTCACAGCCTTCTTATTCACAGAAAAGTTACGATATTATGCTAATATTTCAAACTATGATGTTTAAGCAACTGAATTAGAACAATTCTTTAGTAAATAATAATAATAATAATAATAATAATAATAATAATAATAATAATAATAATAATAATAATAATAATAATAATAATAATAATAATAATAATAATAATAATAATAATAATAACATAATTATATAATATTATATTTATTACTATTATTATTATCACCATCACCATCGTTGTCGTCGTCGTTCTCGTTGTCGTCGTCGTTATCGTTATCGTTATGGTTATTATTATTATTATTATTATTATTATTATTATTATTATTATTATTATTATTATTATTATTATTATTATTATTATTATTATTATTATTATTATTATTATTATTATTATTATTGCTGTTGTTGACATAATTTGTACAAACGTTTATCTCAACTAACACGAAGAAGATATAGGATTAAGGGTTTGTAAGAATGGTTAGTACAAGTGTAGAGAAAGTCATGTGAGCGCAACACATCAGATTCTTTTTTTATATTATGTCACCCAATTCTGTTTCCTTGAACACCAGGGGTTATTTTAAACACTTTATTGCAAATATAACATATTTAATGACTTCAACTCAAAAGTAAAAATGAGAAGGCTTAAAATGTTTTATAATTCGGTCACTGAGGGGGAGTAGTTGCAGGTACATCACGTTCATGTCATATTTCAGGCCGTCTCCATTGGGTGGTGCTGTTTACCAAGCCGGAGATCCGGCTTCGATTTCCGGTACTGACTTGGGGATTTTCTCTCACTGGGAATCTCGGGGTGCACTCAGCCTCATTATGTCCCCCAAGGGCCAATTGAGGAGCTACTTTATTGAGAGGTAGAGTAACCCCTGCTTGCGAAGATAGCATATACCGACGGGGAGGAATCGGGGAGCTGACCAGTCTAGTACTGCACCTCGCTCATGACACTTGTGGTGAGCAGAGCTGAGGGGGAGGGGGGTGGGGGGGGGTGGACGCAGCTGCCAGGCAATAGATGTTTGTCTGGAATCCTCACTATCAGTCCATTTTCAAACCCTATCTAGACGAAACTTTATCCCATTTAGAGGAAACTTTGTAGGCTTATACCTACTATGGGCCCACCGAACATTATGAGCTTCTTACAACTCTCAACAACTCCCCTTCAATCCCATAATGTAGAAATATGCACTGTTTGGGCTATCTGATCAAAGTTTTGCACAATTATTCAACAGGAGTTGGGAAACATCACACGTTATCTTACAAGTTCCAGAAACCATCTAATAATTATTTTCAATTACATAGCACTCCAACATTGTTAAAAGCTACCTTTACTTTATTTTCAACCCTTGCAGAGAAGTAATCCATCACAGTATACGTTTGTGCACCTGGGTCATACGACTGGGCAGAAATTACACAAATAAATACAGTTCAAGGTGCTAACGCTATTGAAAACTCTAACCACGTAGTATAAATTGGGATCATTTGACTTATCTGGAGAAAACCTTTAACACTTCCGCTTTAGGACTATTCACAAATCCCAAACCGTCCCAAATCGTTATTTTCACCCTTTGCTTGCAAACTCTACTCACACAATGCCTGGCAAGACAGCTGCACTCAATCCAGTTCAAGAAATGTCGCGATCATGGCTGAGGCTAAACATACAAGAAGCAAAGCCCTTAAAGGCATGTTCTGTGCTTAAAGGTCGGTCATGAAAAAAACAATAACTTGGAATGCGTTCAACTATCTTTTGAGCGTTTTGACCCCTTGCTATTAAGGTTAGCATTATATTGTCATCGGAAACAACTGACGTGTTTGAATGTTGCTCCTAATGCGAGGAAGAAAGTGAAGGAGGTGGAAGTTGTGGAACTCCTGTAAGAGAAAAGGAATCGAGGTGCAGTGTTTTACGTAAAGTGGACGACTTTGTAAAAGGAAATTGAAATAGAGTGTTTATTTATGGGCGCTCTTTAACTGCTGTGATTGTCAGCTTCCCATTTTGCATTGGGTGTGAAAGGCCTTTAATTTACTCAGGCATCTTTATCAGGCTTGAGGTTTTTTTATGTGCCGTGAATCTACGATACGGAACCATCGGTCTTACTTCCCTCCCGAAAATCCCCATGATAACGAATATACTCTAGACGTTCTCGGGCTTCAAGCCAGATGTAGTGATGAAGAGCCATCGATGTTTCGGAAGTGTGCAGCTCTCCCATCATCAGGACGATGAATGACTGACAAGAGTGAAAGGACCAGCGGACGGTGTATATACTGGTCCCGAAATGTCGATGGCTCTTCATCACTACACCTGGCCTGAAGCCCGAGAGCGTCTGAAATATGTTCATAAAGCTTCAGATCTTATTCCATGATAACGATTTTTACGTCCGAAAAAAATCCATCACCCCGCCTGGTTTGAACCCGCGGACTCAGGCACCAGGGTCTAGCATGTTATCCCTAGACCAAGGAGGAAGTCTTTTGTAAACACGGCATACGCTTCAAGGTGCATAGCTTTTTCTTAAATAATGAACCTCCTGTCGTAGATAAGGAGCTTTGTGCACTAAACAATAACATAGATCCTTCACCCATTCTTGAATTAGTACACTATTACATTTAATGTCTTTATCAAGTACAAGAGCATATATTCTTTAACGCTCAGTACTGGTGGAGTAAAAAATAGCACGCGAATAATGCCTATAAGGTTAATTACATGAGTTTCTTGAGCTGCCGAAGTAAACAGTTGGGAGGAAGAGAGGAAGCTTGTACAGGCGTTCAGAGGATATCAAGTGCGCAGTGACACTATGCGCATTGTTTATTTGTGTACACATTCTCGGGTAGGGAAGACTGCAATCAATTATAGACAGAATTGTACTGCAGTGAATCTCGTCCCAGTGTGTCAGTATCAGATACGTTTTTAACCATGGAGAAGAAACGTAGCATGTTTTCTCCAGATGAGAAAAGGAAAGTAGCAAAGCAAGTTTATATGCACGTAGAGACGCATGTTAACCTGAGTGCGAGATTTGGTTTGAATGCCGTCATAAAGAAACTAGTGGAAACTGATAGCGGCCTTTCCTTCTTAAAAGGCTGCTTAATCAATGGTGTCATCGCTGGAGTATCTGGAGCCTAGCCTTCAAACCAGGTGCTAAGCAAGTCCGATCACCAAATCAAACACTGAGGGGGCCAACCGAAAAGAAAGGTGCTAGGTATACCGCTATGCCTCGAGATACCGACGGTTTCAGAGCATTACAGACATATGAACTAAAATCTCCCTCTAGTTTAGAGTCATGGGATGTGAGCTCAGCATCTGCTGTATACATACCTTCACCTGAATATTTCGCTCTACTGTCCATTAGTGTAGACAGAGAAATAGTGCATGCGGTTCAACAACATACGGATCAACAATAACCTGGGAAACCAAATAACTAATTTTAATGTTTGTTCACTGTTGAAATGTACCATTCTTCCTACTGAGTAAAGGTTGCAAAATAAACATTTCTAAATATTTTAAAATGGGTGAAGACTGTTTCATATTCTGGCATTCAAATTCGATGGACGTTTGCAAAGTGTTTATCGGGGTATATATCTTGTCATTTATTGCGAATTGAGTGGTTATTGAATGTCATTCTGATCCTGAGAATTAAAACGAGGCGTTAGTATTTTTAAAATAAGCATGGATTCTATGCGGAAGTGGGACTTTGTTATCTTTCAGTAACAGTTTCAGATCGGAAAATATAGCAGTCCCAAATAACCGTTTCAAAATAATGGTGAAGTGTAAGGTTACATCAGGAAGTTACGACTGTTAGCGCATTCCTTCTGCGCGGATTGCTGCCAGGCTTATATCCCAGACTAAATGGTTTGCTCGACATAGTTTTTTCTTTGTGTGTGTTATACGTATAATGAGTAACAGCACTCTATTGAGCGTGAATGTGTGATATGTGTTTTTAGTCTTTTGCATATGAATGCACTGATTTCGTTCTTTTGGGACACAGGGTATTATGAGGGTGTTAGTAAAATCAAGTTGTTACTGTGCGCTCTGTGATTGTTCAAAATCCTGCGGACTGTAAAGTGACATGTATGCCAGAAGCAGAAACCTACAGACATTTACTTTACAGTCAACTAAGGGAAGTTATAGTGACACATTAATGAACGAAAGAAATGTAAGAAGGTGGCGTGTAATGCTCAATAAAGGACGAACAAAATATGTGCGTAACAAAGTTCCGCCCGGACGTCCGTCACTCATCACAGATTTGAAGAATCAAGTGCAGTCAACTATAATCCGAAATGTCTAAAGCTTCTGGACAGACAAGACAAATGTTTAAATAAGGAGTTGGTTATGCGGAGAAATGACCGCCTCCGTAGCGCAGCGGAAGCGCGCCTGCCTCTGCCGTGGAGGACGCGGGCTCGACCCTCGTACCAGCGTTGGGAGTTTTCCACACGCGGTACACTCAGATCTGAGGAGCTACTTGATAAAGAAGTACCGACCCCAGGCCGCGAAGACCACATAACCGATAGGGAGGGCTTGGGTTGCTGACCACGTCCTTCAGTTCTGCACCCCATTCATGATGCCTGCAGTAGGCAGAGATGGCGACGCAGCGGCCGGGCGTTAAGCCTTGGCCCGGAAAGGACTGCTGTGCTAGGGATTAATACAAGTTCTCATATTGAAATGGCAAGAGTAACGAGAAAAGGCTGAATCATCGAATGTACATTGAAATGCTGGAGTAGGATCTGGAATTTAGATAGCGATCACTTTAATAATATTTAAAATACAAAAAAAAAAAAAAAAAAAAAAAAAAAAAAAACGAGTTTACAAAGCACGGGTTAAATAAACATTTAAGAAATAAATTATAAATAATGGCTTGGCGAATATTTGGAGAAAAAGCATAGATATAATAAAGGCTTTGGAAGGGCCAGAAGAAAATTCGTAGACATTCAGATACAAAACTTGTTCAGCCAACTAACAGGTAAGAGGTCAATAATATTTTGTTTTGGTAAAAAATAAAAATGTATGCTTTGCACTCACTGACTTTATCTACTCACTCTTGTAAAAGCTACCTTTGCAAACGCTAATTCTTCCCCCTACTTCATGTTGATCGATATAAACATTTATGAACATAGCTTTCTCACATATTTATTTGTAGGTACAGTAGGAATAGAGGAAACCAATGCGCTGAAGCAATAGTCATACGTTTTAGGAGCTGGTAGCTATATGATGGCTTGAAATTGCGTGGGAGGTATCGAACAAGGGTAGTTCTAGCCTTGGGAGTAGACGGCAGAAGCGAGCGGCCCACTAACGTATCCCTCATAAGGTCGCAAGCACAGTGTTCACCAGCGTCATGAGCTGCTGGCAGGTTGAGGTTCAGCCTGAAGTATTTTGCTGCGTACCTAGGGTTTAACCGTAGATGGGAAATATTTGGTGTAGGATATTTAAGGGTGGCGTGTTTGTAAATTTCGGATGTTTGGGTTTTTGAAGGAAGCTTGTTGCCCCTTGACAACTGTTCAGCATTTCTGGTGAGAAATAGCGCCATTTTGTTCTTCCTTCGTATTTAAGCGACACGGAGTTAAGTTGTACTCAGAATACAGTCAAAAAATATAAGTGAAATCTCATTTTATGCGTTTTAATAAATTAATTATTTTTAGGTCTATAAGCTATGGACTTAAAATTCATTTGTTGAGGTAAAATCGGAAAGATACGGGGTCTTTGGGAAGAAAGAAACATGACATTGTCAGTAGACGTGTCAGAAATTAAAAAAAAAAAATCTGATGTGTTGCACTCATATGACTTTCTCTACTCTTGTACTAACCATTCTTACAAACTCTTATTCCTATATCTTGTTCATGTTAGTTAAAATAAACATTTGTACAAGTTATCTTATTGGTTATTTCCTTGTAGGTGCAAGGGGAATATTAGATACAGTAGGCTTTGTGCGATAGTCAAATCTTTTAAAGCTTTGAGATTCTGTTCTCTTTGCACACGTAACTTATAAAAATATCTGATGTGTTGCACTCACATGACTTTCTCTACTCTTGTACTAACCATTCTTACAAACTCTTATTCCTATATCTTCTTCGTGTTAGTTAAAATAAATATTTGTACAAATTATCTTATTGGTTATTTTCTTGTAGGTGCAACGGGAACATAGAATACAGTAGGCTTTTTGCGATAGTCAAATGTTTTAAAGGTTTGAGATTCTGTTGATATTGCACAGTTAACATATAAAAAAATGAACAACGATGATCCATTTCATGGAAGTTCTAAGTTTTCCGAAACTCACACACATAACAAGGAATATCTCCGAAATGGTTCACCCTACAAGAAAATTTATTTAGATATAAATTGTGTATTTTAGCAAGATCTACATTTTTTGTATAGTGCGATTTGGTCTATCTCTAACGGTTTACCAGTTATGCAAAAGTCGTCCAGAGTAAATACGACTACAGGGGCTATAGCCAGAAAATTCAAGATATACATTTCATTTGTCATAAAAATTTCTCAAACATATGACATTTTAATCAAAATCGTTAGAGCCATTTTCAAGAAAATCAAAATTTGCGAAAAATTTTCCATGTAAAGGGTAGTTTAGGGTGGGGCTATTTTCTTCAAAATCTTCGTGTCGCATCCTTGAAAGACATTAAACTTAAGTACTAACTTTGGTTTTTAACCGACTTTTCGTTTTTGAGTTATGCTGTCCACAGACTGACACACAGACAGACAGACAGACTGACACACACACGGATCTTTTTCTAAAAATTCTTTTCTTTTGGATTCAGGGGGCTTTAAAACATATATTTCCGGTGAAATCTCGACATAGAATTTTTGGCTGGAATACAATACTTCCCCTACTTTCCAGTAGAGAAAGTAATATGTCCATTGGAGGAGCCAGTGAGAAATTCTCAGTTTGCAAAAGCACTTTAGGGGATCAAATTAAAGATCTTTGACCTGGGAAAGAGATCCACGAAAATCGTACACCTCAAACAAAGGAATGTGTTACTGGACATTCATGGATGAGCACGAAAATGAACTGTATAACCATGCGGTGGCTCAACACGGTCAAATGACGCCATTAAATAAAACTCTGACTGCCACTCCATACAAAGAACAAATGGAAGAAAAGCGAGCACACAGATAGAAGTCGAAGAACAGAGGAATAAGAGCAAGACCAAGGACAAGACCAAGAGTAAAGCAGTTCGCACTATAAAGAAATCACTCCATTTTACTGACGACAACACAGAAGATGAAACTCCCACTGTGTCATCCTTGGGGATAACTTCAGTGAAGATTGGATACAGTGTAGTGATTGTCAGGTTGGGTCCATGGAAACTGTGTAGAACTTGAGAGGAACGCATTATTTTATTACTGTAATATTTGTATAAAGTTAAGGAAACATGAATATGGACAGTATACATTAAAATACTACAAAATAAGACTGTTCAATGCCACCCTACAGTTTTAAAATAGGTACATGAAAATGTTGCATGTTTTTAATACGAAAATTGTGAGGTAATAATTTTCAATATTCAAAGGAGAACCTAAAGTATGTATTGTTATAAGGTAAAGGTTAATAATAATGTGTAAATATTTAATATAACTGCCAGTAAAAGTTATAGCATAAAAACGTTAACTGTCCGATACCACCCAACGTTCCCCTAGTACAGGGGTGTCAAACAGCACTCACCAGGCGTGAAAAATTTCCCCCTATTTTCCCTCCCTCCGTGATGATCAAATCGGAAAACGGGAAAAACAAAGCGAAAACCGGTTCTACCAGCGCGTGCTACTGTAGTTAAGGAGGGGTGGACTCCTCTCTTCACACCCTCGGAGTGACGTTTGACATGCCTGCCCTAGTAGGTTCGGTTGAGGTACAGCCATCTGCGGGCTGCTGATATCACTTATGCATCTGTCGTAAAGCATTGACCGGCGGCCAGTAATTTCTTCATAGAACTAAACAGATAAAAGTCCGATGGTGCAAGGTTCAGACTGTGAGGTGTGTACGCCTGTAGTTAACTTTCAAAATTGCTACCTGAATGGCTGCAGGTGTTACTGGCCATACGGAACATGGCAAATTACAAATGCTATCATGGCCGTTTTTGAAGAATGCACACCACCTGGACATATTGCTACGGCCCATACAAACCACACATGTTCTTGTGAATTTCACTCGAGTTGTGTCCTTTAGCCCACAAAAACGCACCACACTTCTCTGCTTTTCACAAGCTGGCGACAATATGCGTGTCATTCTTGCTGCCTAGTTCACGCCTCTATCACTAGAGCTGCACATGAAAAGCAAATAGAATCCTAGTGAAAACTTAATCCATATCTTGGTGAAATTTCAACATCCCAGCTGCAACACTAAAGCAGAAAAAATTATTGTGTGTTACTTTCCAACCCACCCTGCAATTTCCTTGCAAATATAATGGGTACAGGGGAATTCGCTAGTTCGAATCCGGATAAGGTTTTTTCCGAGGTTTTTCCTTATCTCGAGAAGACGAATGTGGGGTAACTTAAAGCTCTATGGACCTCGGGCTCATTTGAGCACCATCTCACCCATTCACCGTTCGTCGCATGCTTGAAAGATGCTGAATTTCAATACTAAATTGTGTATCTAACCGACTCTCCACTGTTCACGCGCACTTTTTTCTAAAATGTTGTTTTAGAAAATAACAAGCATCATTTAGTCCATATCCACTGTTGTCTACGCAATCTATGTTACCTCCGTTTTTACAGTGACTGCCGCTAGCCCATTTACTTCTTCATGTTCCCGTACACACGCTCTAAAAGAAGTTACTTTACTAGTTCTCGTCTAGGTTCCCATTCACGTGCCTTAAACACCCTCCATATAATGGATTGGCGTTCAAAAGCAGTAGAGTCTACTCCTGGTCCAAAACGAGGTTATTACTCGTTCTTAATACCGTTACTTTGTTCAGCAACCATTTCCGACCTTTCCAAACAACTCGTGTAAATTTAGCCGCTTGAAGAAACCGATTATACGCAATAGCAAACAATAGCAACTGATTGTTGCTATTTATATCATAATTGTGCCAGCGATGTTAAGTCACACCATTCCATAATTTATGTTTTCTCAATGATAGAGACTACTTCTAAAGTTTTCTTGTTAGATGTTTCGACTCGACTCCTAGTTTGGTTATCCAGGTTTTAAGGAATCTCGGCCACAACTCTGAGAAATTTTAAATGTATTTAATGTAGTAAATCAAATGTTTCTCAAGCATATGTTTCTATTCGCTTTAGCAAATGCCTAATATTTCAAGAACTTGCAGCAATCTACTAAGAAAAGTGAAACTTTTAGTCCCTAATTAGTTGTTTCAATTTAGACTAAGAAGAAAATGCTCTAACTGCTCGGCCAAGGCGCCGCCAAACATTGTATTCGTTATGCTAATATGTGAAATATGTTACCTTTTATTCCAAACCGAACAAACTAACCAAAACTAAAAACTAACGAAACTTTCCTATGCAATGTGTTGTTCCAGGTTTCCTGAGCGCGCACATACACAGCTTTTCTTGTTTTTAGATGTATTAGACCGCTCGTTTACCACCTAGGCGGCCCGGGTTCTATTACAGGGACCCGCATATGGTATTCGTGGTGGACGAAGCGACGTCTGGGCGGGTTTTCTCCGGGTTCTCCGGTTTCTCCCGCCACTCATTCCATCAATTGCTCCGTAATCACCTTTCCTTCATTCATTTCGCCTGCATTTCGTATCATCCTCTTCCTCACTGAAATACCTAGTGCTCGGCTGACCACCCCCTAGTGCTCGGCTGACCACCCACTTCACTCTGTCCGGCCCATAGGTTCGTCTGCTGCCCGACAGGCATCTGACCCTAGGCATTGGTTTGTAAGTCTTAGGAGGCACATAAGGGGAGGATACTCAGATAAAGAAGGACAAGAAAGAAAGAGAGAGAAATAGAGAGAGAAAGAGAATGAGAGAGAAAGAGAGAAAGAAAGAAGCGAAAGAAAGACAAAGAAAAGAAAGACAGACAGAAAGAAAGAAACAAAGAAAGAAAGAAAAGAAAGAAAGAAAGAAAGAAAGAAAGAAAGAAAGAAAGAAAGAAAGAAAGAAGAAAGAAAGAAAGAAAAGAAAGAAAGAAAGAAAGAAAGAAAGAAAGAAAGAAGAAAGAAAGAAAGAAAGAAAGAAAAGAAAGAAAGAAGAAGAAAGAAAGAAAGAAAGAAAGAAAGAAAGAAAGAAAGAAAAGAAAGAAAGAAAGAAAGAAAGAAAGAAGAAAGAAAGAAAGAAAGAAAAGAAAGAAAGAAGAAGAAAGAAAGAAAGAAAGAAAGAAAGAAAGAAAGAAAGAAAAGAAAGAAGAGAAAGAAAGAAAGAAAGAAAGAAAGAAAGAAAGAAAGAAAGAAAGAAAGAAAGAAAGAAAAGAAAGAAAGAAAGAAAGAAAGAAAGAAAGAAGAAGAAAGAAAGAAAGAAAGAAAGAAAAGAAAGAAAAGAAAGAGAAAGAAAGAAAGAAAGAAAGAAAGAAAGAAAGAAGAAGAAAGAAAGAAGAAAGAAAGAGAAAGAAGAGAAGAAAGAAAAGAAAGGAAAGAAGAAAGAAAGAAAGAAAGAAAGAAAGAAAGAAGAGAAAGAAAAGAAAGAAAGAAAGGAAAGAAAGAAAGAAAGAAAAGAAAGAAAGAAAGAAAGAAAGAAAGAAAGAAAGAAAGAAAGAAGAAAGAAAGGAAAGAAAGAAAGAAAGAAAAGAAAGAAAGAAAGAAGAAAGAAAGAAAGAAAAGAAAAGAAGAAAGGAAAGAAAGAAAGAAGAAAAGAAAGAAGAGAAAGACAAGAAAGAAAGAAAGGAAAGAAGAAAGAAAGAAAGAAGAAAGAAAGAAAGAAAGAAAGAAAGAAAGAAAGAAAGAAAGGAAAGAAAGAAAGAAAGAAAGAAAGAAAGAGAGAGTGAGTGAGTGAGTGAGTGAGTGAGTGAGTGAGTGAGTGAGTGAGTAGAGTGAGTGAGTGAGTGAGTAAGTAAGTCAGTCATCCCTGAATTAATACCAGATATCCTCCTTAAGCAGGACTATTACGATTTACTTAGCGTATTCTCCAAGGCCTTGACTCCACAAGACTTATAAGTACAAGAAACCAAACTTTATTTTCCTCTGTGGCATCAGATCAGATCTTTTTATGTTACAGCTGGGTCCCCTGAAAACATTCGCTTTCATCTTGGTTGCTTTTCGCCACTCATTGCAAGCCGAGACCATGATGAAAGTTGCTATGAAGGTTATTTCGTATAAAATCACAATGGTCTGAGACCTTGGAGTCTAAGATTTCAAATGGTTTTTGTTCCCGTGTTAAATCTGTAGAATTAAGTAAAACTATAAACGTATAGATTGCTTTGATTAATGATTTTGCTTTTATTAGCCCTGCTTCCTAAGCAGAAAGCTGTTTGTCAGCTACATATTTTATGCAACTCTCTATTGATACTAAAGGGATCTGCTAAGGCCTATTTTCAAATCTTTAAAGATCTGTAATTTAATATGAAATTTAACTGAATTCTAAGTGCAATTGAGCATGCCGACTGTTAAGATGGCGATTTCACGTTTTTGTAGTTTTGCAGATTAAGGAAAAGAACCGAGCGCTAAGAAGAAGGTACCAGAGGACTATGGATGAAAATCTTAGACAAGAAAGAAAGATACAATACCAAGAGGGTCCTCCTCCAGGAAGGTGAACTAGCCTGCCATCCAAACGTCAGGGAGAATTGTTTACACAACACAAGCCTCAACGCAATGCACAAATCACCTCACCTGGTTCTACAACTCTGAAACATGTGAAATTGAAACAAAAGGAAGATAATTATGGGACAGAAAGTTCGTGGTTGAAGAGGAATCACACCTGCCGACCTGTGATAACCAAGGAGTGGCCTGTTCGACGGGAATCGAATCAAAAACTCCCGAAGTTGGGAGCCCGAACGTTACCGTGAAGCTGTCTCGCAGTCAGGGTTAGGCTGCATAGCAATTGTCTTCCTAGTACTGATCCAGTCCATCCTCAGTTATGTGCGTAGCAGTCGGACAGTCGGATCACTGCACCCTACCAATCTGCAATCTTGTTCTAGCACTCCATAAACAGATGACAATACAATGCAGCAGCACAAACTTTTGTAACATTCTGTATTCCGTATTTAATGACAATTAGAAGAACACATTTAATTCCTCCAACCGAGAGGTGGTCAACTATTCCTTTACAATACATGACGATTGCACCCACAATAGGGCAGATTTCAATAATGAAGTGAGAATATCATTTTCATGAGGCTCTCGGTATCTGAACATGCGCATTGTACGGAATTGTAAAATTCAAGTGATTTCTTCTTGAAGTATGCACAATATATTTTATGAAAGGGGCCCTTGCAGTTCTCCTTAAAATTGAATTTTAAACAAGTGAAAAACTTTAACCCTGGCAATGCCAATGTTTATCACAGAATTTATTACACCAACAAAATCTTTGAGCGATTTTTAAAACAAATTTATTTTAAAATTAGGTATTCTATCCTATCATCTTTATAAAGGCAATATTTAACATCAACTTATTTTTTTACTGTTTTACATGAATCACATTATAACGACGGGGCGGTACTTTATGATCACCTTGGCATTTCATTGTTTCTCAAAAATACCAACAATGAAAACTTTGAAAGAATTGCGCAATTCAGTAATAGAAACAGTGATTGACAATAACTATAACTTCATAGCTTTAATAAAAACCTAAAAGACAGAATTTAAAAAAAAATACAAAAGTGGGGGATAAAGTTGGTATTTCTAGGGAACAGGCAAAAGGTTTTTCTTTTTTTTTGGGGGGGGGGGAATTATATTTCAAGGAAATTTATTTCAAAGTTCTTTTTATGGTATGAACTATTCAAAAACAATTTATTATTGATTATAGGCATTTTACAGTGTTTTAAGCAGCACAATTTGGAATTTCAGTGTACTCGTTTGATCACGAAGCGGAGAGAAAAAGAGGATTTATGGACAGTTTTCAGAATATGTATGGCAACAATCAACAATTATATAGAAATTTTTGCGATTACTTTTTCTATTTTCAATTTGATACAGCTTGATGGAACGGGTAGTTGAACGGTTTGTTTCTTTTTTTTTTTTAAAGGTTTAGTTCTTTTTCAGCTAGGTCTAGTAACAAATTTAACGAAAATAGTAGGAACAAACATTCTTTTGTCACAGAGTTTTCATTTACTTAATAATCAAAAAACGTTTATATTTTTTAAATTGCTCTTCACTTTCCAGAGAAATACATTTTAGTTATTGTGCACATTGAATAATTAATCCCAGCTTTGGCGAAGGGAGTCTAATGGAAAATTTAACCGCATTTGCTAGACATCTTCCATTTTAATTCCAATTGAAACCTAAAGGAAATAAGAAAAGACAGAGAGAAGGCAGCTCTGTCAAGGATGAATGCAACTAGAAAGAAAGGCTTTCTGAAAGTATTTCAGCAACGCACATTTTCCTTCTTAATAATACAGAGTAATAAAGCAAGAGCTTAGAAAAATCACGCTACAAGAAAACACCTCTAGAAGAAAAAAAATCTGATGTGTTACACTCACATGACTTTCTATACTCTTGTAACAACTATTCCTACAAACAGTTATTCTTCTACCTTCTTCATGTCAGTCGAGCTAAACATCTGAAGAAATTATTGCTGGTACTCTTGTAGGTACAAGGGGAATATGAGAGAAAATTCAGTAGTTGAATAGCTGTCCTATTTTAGGCTTGCCATAAAGGCACGCCTGCTAATAGATCCGCAGAAAAAGACAATTTTAAATATGAATAATAACGGATAAAAAACCGTATAATGTAAAAATATTTGACAGATAACTGTAATAATGTACTAAATTAGTATGCAATTTGGAAATAAGGCAGCTAACCCTTTTAGAATGATTTATTTATTTAATTTAGTGTAGTATACAGATGATTGAGTAAAATGTACGAAGAATCACAGATAATTTGTAAACCAATATATTTTAAAACACTTAATTGTAATTCAAAACGTTGGAGCAAATTAACAGTAAATTTAATTATCACTCCACAAGCATCAAAAAGTAGACTATTCACTTCCCAAGGCATGCAGGGTTCATAATGTAGCTTCTTCCCTTATCAACCTCCTTAACTTGGTATACATTTTTTCAAATCGGATTGTAGTGTCAAGAATTAATCCCCTACTTTGTTGCCTGTCAATGACAATTATGTCTATTCTTTCATAAAAATAAGGTTAGAAAATGTGTTGTCAACATAAATATAGCCATTTCGAAACCATTAATTAATCATAAACAATCATTTGTGAATATAAAAATCTTCCTACTATACCTTCACAAACTAGTATGTATCTTCTAAACTTAAACGATCAATAAATATGTATAATTACAAATTCCTTATAGCAGTATCGTGAAAATCGTGGCCTACAGTAGGCTTTGAGCGAAAGTCAACTTTTAAAGCTGGTCACAATATGAAGGCATATAAAAATATGGTGCTCTCTAAAAAGCGGTTACATTTACTGCTAAGTCTCTTCAATATCAGTGAAAAATATTGGAGAGCAAGAGGATTAATGACTTCATTGTCAGAAATCCAGCATTAGCTAACAACAACAACAATATGAAGGCTTTGAAATTCCGTTCTCTTTGCACAGCTGAGATATAAAAAGTGAATAAGGGACTTCCATTTGAGAAAAGTGTTGCAAAACTCACACAAATAACAAGGAATATCTTCGAAATAGTTCACTGCACAAAAAATTCATTTTGACACAAGCTGTGTGTTTTAACGAGATCTACATTTTTGTGTAATAACATTTGGTCCATCCCTTACGGTTTACCAGCTATGCAAAAGTCCTCAAGAATAAACAGGACTACGTGGGCTATAGCCAGAAAATTCAAAATATACATTTCATTTGCCATAAAAATATCTTAAACACAGGTATTTTAATTAAAATACTCAAAGCCATTTTCGAGAAAATCAAAATGTTCGAAACATTTTCCTGTAAAGTGGTTTAATGTGGAGAAATTTTTTTAAACATCTTTGTGTCGCCTCCTCAAAAGATATTAAACTTATATACCAATTTTGGTTCTAACCGACTTCCCATTTTTGAATTACGCTGTTCACAGACAGACACACACAAGGGCATTTGTCTAAAATGCTTTTATTTTATTCAAGGGGTCTCAAAACATACTTCCGGTGAAATCTCAACATCAAGATTTTGGGTGGAATACAATACTTCCCCTACTTACTATACGTAGTACGGAAAGTAAAAAAGCAAGAACACATTCAAATAAAGCAGCTAAAATAAAAAGAATCCGCGAAACAACGGCAGCTGTATTAAGATTAAAACTACAATTCTTAAATCAGCTTACCGCAGGCCTGGGCGACTCGCGTGATACTTTGAGCGGCCTTAATTTTTTTTACCTGCTAAACATGTTGTTTAGTCAAGGCCGTGAGTAATCTGCGTTCTATGAGCACCAGTTGCCCAGTCCTACCTTACTGTGTGCTTGGGTGTATTCTGTTAAGTGCTGGCTTGCCTCTCAGTCCAGGGGAATGCATTCACGATATAAATGAGACTCCTAAAGGCGATTCAGTTTTAAATATTTTGCGTTTAAATATGATGTGTTGTTATACCCTGTCATATTACCCAAAGAACAGTTAAGAAAGATAAATAAATACAGCACACTAACAACAACTGCAAAACGAACAAAATAGCATACAAATGAAGTTGCTTACATGGCCTTCTGTTACTGCCTTCTCAGATTTCAGGTGTTTCAGCCGTTTAAGTAGAAATCTCCTATATGTTTCATGTCTTCACTGCCTACCAGTAGCGTCCAACATGCATTTAATCCTTTAATTGAGTCGGTAAAAGGATCGCGTAAATGTGGATACTAATAATCCAACAAAGGCTTTGTTCACAGTTTTAGCGTTGATCTAACCTAACTCCAGCCGTATTGTGCACACAAAAGTAGGTACCTATACAGTGGCGGTTCCTGGGTGATCGCATACTCGCAACTGCATACCCACTAATTGTTTCCTGTATGTGAATGTGTATTTACCTCTATAGACTTTATATGAGAAAGTCAAATGTCGAACTTTCTTCTATATGAATTTGCTCGTTTAATTTTCCCGCGCCCTTTTTACCAAATGTCAGCGCATTCAGTCAACAAGTTGTAGAGACGCATAAACTGGGTTTTGCGACTAGCGAAGGAACCTTTTGGCTAAGGGGTCGCGGGGAGCCGGGAAAAGCTTGCAATAAGGAGTACAGTGACTTAAAGCAGCATGATCGACAAAGCTAAGACATGCAATTGTTACCGCGCAAGCGCACGGCGTTCTCTTACAAGTGTCTGTTTTCCTTGCTATGGACATTTCCCTCCCAGTCTTTTAACAAAAGTTGCAATCAACTAGGCAGTTGGCCAACTTGACGTTTCTAAATATAAGTAATGTAGCCATTTTCTATACTAAATAACAGTTATGTTAATGTAAACACAATTGCATATATATTTATTAAACCATTATAAATGCATATGCAATTCATGTAATTTACCAAGGGCAGTACTTCAGTTTGGAGTAGTTCTTTTGTTACCATGTTTACTATTGTTTGTTATGTTTGTGTTTCTGCCAGCAAATTGCATGCAGTTAGGTCTGCTCATTTCGGGAAATTTGAATCTATGAAAGTGTGGAAATGAATAACATGGCGAAAATGAAGGAGATAAATCTTTCGAGAAGAAGCTGTTTTTCGTACTTATTGTTTGCGACTGAGAGAAACAGTATCTGGATAAATAATGGTTGTTGTGATATTGGTCATTTAAAACAAAAGATAGCATTACATTAGAGCTCAATTGCCCATATGAATTGCGAATTAGAATTGTGTGGTGTGTGTCAGAGAGAGAGAGAAAGAGGATAAAGGTGGAGAGGATATAATACACTGCACACCCACTGCGACAAGTCACGAGCCGCCACAGTACCTGTATATTTTTCACATTGTATCAACTTGTCATGTTTACAGTAAACCAAAAGAGTGAAGAACATAAAAGAGATGCAGGAGGCCCCATAGCATTTGGAACATTCCTATAAATAGAATATTTTATTGCACCTAAAAATGTTGACCAAACGCCAGAATTTGGAATGTTGTGGACAGTTGTAAAAGAGATATTCTGATGAAGGTGCATTAGCATGTTCATAAACCATAAATTACAACCAGAAAGAATTCATTGTGATATCTTATTTAATTTAAAAGAAAATGTGTCATGGGTTCACAAAATTTGAAAATGTATCATTGGCCAGATACACACTTTTAGCTCATCATGAAAATTGGAAAGCTTATGAAAAAGAAATTGTCAATTCGCATTCGTTATAAAGAAACAAAACGGAAATATGACAAGCGGTTGATAATATTTATGTGCTCTATTACATAATTCATACAACAGTGGGACAGCCCAGATTTTGTTCTGGGAGCGATTTGAATAATTTAGATGCAGTCATTACTGCAAAACACATACAAGCATCGCTCCATCTTAATGTGTTTAAGACCAAATCGCAGCACTTACGGAATCCAAATCTATGCTAATGTTATCAAGACAGAAAAATTGTGTATATGCGTGTATGTAGGGCAATCTGAAAAAATATATTTTTTATAATTTTTTTCGCCATTGAGAAGTGCTATTCTTTCTGACAGAAAAGGCGCTATAAACGCTTTACAATTACAGTTCAAAATTTAACAAAATACTGAAAATTATTTACAAAGCCTATGCACTGTAATGCGAACACTTTGAAGTTATAAAAAGCATAAAAGAGCGAAGAAGGCTTTATTTTTGTTGAGATAGCCATGGAGTAGAAAATAGTTGTTGTTCCACAGAAAATGCATGCAAAATGCGACAAATGCTGCTGATGTTTCATTCCAAACAATATACACAGATGGTCACGATATAGTAACTGAGAAAACAGAACGTGTAGTGAAACAAAAGACTATCGAATCAAAGTTTGCTAAAATTCTACACTCCACCAACAGATGTTTCTAAAAAGTCCTAATATATTACCATCGGCCAGCTGTATTCAAAATTATAAGGAGTTGTTCTTTCCTTCATTCTTTGACTACATAGTTTCCCTGAGATACAATCACAAGCCATTGTGGTTTCAGTGAAAAGAAAGCTTGCTTTTCGCCTGTAAATAATGATAAACTTGCAGAAATATCAGTAGAAAGTGATGATAAAGTGACTTAACTTCTAATCGATTCTACTTTAACTCTGAAAGTGGATTAGACTCAGGAACTGAACGGTTAAGAGAAGTAAACATTCCTGAATGGCAAACTTGACCTTATATAACATACATTTTCTCCTAGGAAATCAGAAATTGTGCTTTTTACTACCAATAACATGAAATATAAAATAAATAAAATTGACGTCAGCTATTTAGATTTCTTTATGCATTATATATTCTTGTAAATATTGAAATATTTAAGTTAGTGCGGCATGTTATAAGTGGCTTGTGATTACCTCTGTTGCAATTTATTTACATTCCATGAAAATCTACATCTCTTGGGACAAATAAAAAATCTTCATAAACAGCTTAAAGCAGGATGCAGAATCCCAAGCGCCAGATACGTTTCTGTGCAGTGAGAACCGGGCTAGAAGAGGAACGGATGAAGTGCCAAGCTGCTTATTAGAATACTTGGAAATAGCTGATCCAAAAACTGAGCATCTCGGCATAACTAATAAGAGTAAAGGACAGGACAAAAACTGCACAATGGTAGTTAGACCTGGAGAAGGCACTACACTGTGACTGTGATTTCGGACGAATAAAGTGACTTGCCTGAACAAGCAGAAGCATATATGATCCAAATGATTGGGCTGATGTTATAGCCAAATCGTCTGTTAAAGTACCTTTCATTGCAACATGATGCAGGGAGAAGATTTCAAGGATGTAGAAAGTTTGCAGGCTGACATAGTGAATCATGTTCTTTATAATAACAGACTCATTCATTTTGCATACTCTGTGAGCTTCAAATTTAAAGAGAATAATAGCAACTTTCAGCTTTTTGAGTACTACAGTCAAGAATATTATTCTGAATTTCCTATTTGTAAAAATTGCATATCTGTCCCTTGCAATCCATTCAGTTTGCCCGAATTTTGCAAGGAAGCATTGAAAATAAACAAAAAGAAACTTCAGCATATACCTACTGTCACTAATAGATGCTGATGTGCCCTTGTACTTGAGACAGACTTGTAGGTTCAAGATGTTGATTCGGAAGAAATGATGAAAAATGTTAATACATATTCTTTATTCTTGTGATATTTAATGAAAAGAAACTAATAAAGCAATGGAAATCTAATCATTGACATATTTCCAAAGAGAAAGTCGTAAGCCACAACTAGGACATTTTTATGCAAGTGGTAATAAACGATTTAGAAAAAGTAATATTTTCTTGTGTGAAATGTTTCAAAAAATATAAAAGAATATACTGTATTACTATTGTGCCATGTACTGTGATTTTAGGATGGTGGCTTATGACTATCACTGACGCAACGCCCCAATTATTAAAACTAACTTAAATTAGATTTATGTTGAACAAGTCCGTAATAATAATTTCAAGTAAATTGGTTAAAATTTGTAGAAATTTGCAGTTTCAATAATCCTAATATTCCTTCGTATACAGGACTTTCCTTTTAGCAGAATTCTAATAACATCCATTGGTATCAGGACTATCAGCTGGAAAGTGTCGCACCAACAACATTTCAAAACTGAGGATTTTTCCTCGCATTGTCATGCCTATGAAAGAAATAATTTCATTACTCACTACTATAATATACAAGTTTTACAGACAGTGTTGTGTTGAGATATAATGTTCTCAATCAAAATGACACGTATTTTGACAAGAAAGGGCTACTTTGTGTAAATTAAACTTTGAAACTCTAAACACAAAGCTAAAATTCACTCATGCGATGCATTTGTTCAAAACCATAACCGTCTGATTTTGCCTTAGAAAACCGAACTTCCATAATAAATACGCATTAGGCCCAAGAATAGCCAATCAACATAACAACGATGACTGATTGTTAACAAACTTAGAATATACTGTACAATGTAACTCGCTGTAACACTAGAACTAACAGCTTTAAGAGAATCTGATGTATGCACACATGACTTTCTCTACTCATTCTTGTACAACATAATTTTAAAAACGCTTGTACATCTAGCTGCTTCAGGTTAATTGTTAAACGTTTGCAGAAATAGTTGCATTACATATTTCCTTACAGGCAAAATGCGAATAGCAAGATGCAGTAGGCTCTAATGGGTACCAGTCAAATCTTTTAAGAGTTAGTAGCTATGTTATTAATTCCAGTCTCTGTGCGTGGACAGGGCATAAAAGAATAACGACATACTGTTTGAGAAAAGTTAGGTATTTGAAAATTCAAACAAATAACAAAGAATATCTGAAAAACGATTGTTTCCACAATAAATTTATTTGACATAAATTATATGCTTTAACGAGACCTATATTTTCTGTGTAGTAAGATTTTACAGTTTACCAGTTAGACGGTCTTCAAAATGAAGAGGATTTCATAGGTTATTCCCAGAAAAGTCAATATATACTCGTACATTTCATTTGTCGTGAAAATATTTTAAACATATGACATTTTAATCCAAATCATTAGAGCCATTTTTTTTTTGCAAAAATTAAAAAAACCGTTTCTATTAAAGGGCAGTTTAAGGCGTTGGTGGTCTTCTTGAATATTTTCTTGGAAGACATTGAATTTAAATAACAAGTTTGGTATTTAACCAACCTTTCTTTTTTGAGTTACGTTATTGATAAACAAGCGCGCGCGCAGACACACACACAGCACACACACACACACACACACACACACACACACACACACACACACACACACACACACACACACACAGACCTTTTTCTATTTTGTTACTCTCTCTACTCCGTAGAGTAGGGGAAGTAGTATAGTCCACCCAAAAATACGATATTGAGATTTCATCCAAAATACCTGTTTTGAGGCCTCTCTGAATAATAATAAAAAAAAAATTTGAAAGAGATCCATGTATGTGTGTGTCTATGCCTATGTCTGTATGTTTGTGTCTGTCTGTGAAGATCAGAACTCAAGCACAAAAAATCTGATGTGTTGCACACACATGACTTTCTCTACTCTTGTACTAACCATTCTAACAAACTCTTATTCCTATATCTCCATGTTAGTTAAGATAAACATTCGTACAAATTATCTTATTGCTTATGTCCTTGTAGGTGCAAGGGAGATATTAGAATACAGAAGGCTTTATGCGACAGTCAAATCTTTTTGACCTTTGAGATTCCGATCTCTTTGCACGATTAACATATAGAAAAATGAACAACGTTGTTGCATTTCGCTAAAGTTCTAAGTTTTCCAAAACTCACACACATAACAAGGAATATCTCCGAAATGGTTCACCCTACAAGAAAATTTATTGAGACATAAATTGTGTATTTTACCAAGATCTACATTTTTGTATAGTTTGATTTGGGCTATCTCTAACGGTTTACGGGGGCCCAAATGACCCAGCTGTCGACGGGCCCTTAAACTCCACACCCCACTCCACTAACGGTTTACGAGTTATGCCAAAGTCGTCCAGAGTAAATACGACTACAGGGGCTATAGCCAGAAAATTCAAGATATACATTTCATTTGTCATCAAAATATCTCAAACATATGACATTTTAATCAAAATCGTTAGAGCCATTTTCAAGAAAATCAAAATTTTCGAAAAATGTTCCATGTAAAGGGTAGTTTAGGGTGGGGTTATTTTCTTCAAAATCTTCGTGTCACATCCTTGAACGACATTAAACTTAAATACCAACTTTGGTTTTTAACCGACTTTTCGTTTTTGAGTTATGCTGTCCACAGACTGACACACACGGACCTTTTTCTAAAAATGATTTTTTTGGATTCAGGGGGTGAAATCTCGACATCGAATTTTCGGGTGGAATACAATACTTCCCTACTTACCAGTAGAGAAAGTAAAAATCGGTTAAAAATCAAAGTTGGTATTTAAGTTTAATATCTTTCAAGGATGCGGCACAAACATTTTGAAGAAAGATTTTCCACCTTAAACTACCCTTTACATGGAATATTCATAAAAAATGTTTATTTTTTTAAATGGCTCTATTTTGATTAAAAGCCCATATGTTTAAGGTATTTTTATGGTAAATGAAATTTATATTTTGAGTTTTCCGATTATAACCTATATAGTTCTGTTTATTCTTGATGGCCTTTGCATAACTGGAAAACCGTAAAAGACCAAATCTTACTGTACAAAAGATGCAGTTCTCATTAAAACTCACAATTTATGTCCTATAGCATTTGTTTGTAGAGTAGACCATTTCGGAGATATTCCGTGTTATTTGAACGAGTTTTGCAATACCTAAAACTTTTCTCAACTTCACTTTTTTACATCTTAGCCGTGCAAAGAGAGCGTAAGTTCAAAGTCTTCACATAGCGACCAGCTTTAAAAGATTCGACTATCACTCAAAGACTACTATATTCTCATATTCCCCTTACACCTACAAGAAAATCAGCAATAAGATAATTTTGGCAAATGTTTTATCTCCACTATCGTGAAGAAGATAGAGGAACAAGAATTTTTAATAATTAGGGCTCGGAAGTTCATGCCCTAAAAACACTGAAATATGCATGCAAATATGCTCTTAAAAACTTGAAAATATGCCAAGAAATATGCACTATTTAATTAAAACGATTGATGTCCCTTTGCAGTAGACAAGACAAGTTAGTATAAATAATAAATAAAGTTACCTTATTCCTTCCTTAGAGGTTGAAGCAGAAGTGATCCCGCTGCTAGTATTAACTACTAAATTGCAGTTCACAACCAACACTTTGCACATATTTTCAACTGTAAAATATCGTCTGTTGTCTCGCAAAACACTTTTGTAACATGAAAAGACTTCTCTCCACGTCACAAGATGTTATCGGGGCATATTTAAATGTTGTTAACTGCTTCACACACACACACACACACACACACACACACACACACACACACACACACACACACACAGAGAGAGAGAGAGAGAGAGAGTCAAGTCTCTTGGTATCGCATATCCGTTTATAATCAATTTTTTCTTTTTTTATTTCTTGAAATTACATAATTTACTTTCTCTTTCACTTTTTGTCCTATGCTACAAGGAACCGAACTTAGATCACATATTGTTTTTTCAAAGACAGTAAGTGATTGACGCAGAGGAGATCCTACAGCTTGGTAAGAAAGAAAAATGGCAAGATATGAAACGAAGATCCTCTTTTAACCCAGTGCCTGATAGAATATTTTGCACAGTTTCTATTGATGAAGCATCTTTCGAGTCCAATGAATTAACCTCTTCGACTATTTCTATGTGCTCAGTATAATATAAAACTGCATCGACCCACGTTCCCCATCGAGTTAACACTGGTGCAAGAGGAAGTCGGATATTAGGTGCTGTTGATCTAAACAGCTTAACTCTTTTAGGAGATTTAACAAAAATTATCTTTGTACTGGACAAAAATCTATCTACCAATGGGAAAGAATCACGTATTATCTCAGAAATGCGATGAAGAGCGTGTGCCAAACAAGTTATATGAATTAAGTTAGGAAAAATACATTTCAGAGTTTTTCCTGATTTTACCATATAAGGACCTGCATCAGTAACAAATAAAGGTAACCGGTCGTATTTGATTCCACATGGCCATAGTAATTTCAAAGTGTCCATCACAAACTGGTCACAGTTACATTGTTAGTGGCCGACAATTCGCACACATTAAGAAGATAAGGTGCAGTTTTTTTGTTCATTATTTAAAGCACCATGATTGTATTAGCAATAGAACGGCGCTCAGAATCAGGGGTTTCATCAACAGATAACCTCACAAACTGATCCGCTAATTCATTTTGTATATTTGACAATACGCTATTGTAACAATGTCCTACATAAGTCTTACGCGGTGTACTTTCTTCAGACACATGTTGTCGAGTGTACTTGGCAAGAAAGACTTTAAATGTCGGATTATTAATTTTGAACAAGGGAGTATCAGCAGCTAAAAATGCTTGACACAAATTATAGGAAAATTCAGTAACCCTACTTCCTAAACACTCTACTAGTTGTTTTTGAATAGGTTCTTTGTTTTTGCGAGTTTTCTGATTAAATTCTCCTTATGTTTTGCTGTGTTTATGTGCTGAACTATTTGAAATCTTTTCTCGCTCCCTACATTTCTCTCACACGCTCCACAAAACAGAGCCCTATTATCAGTAGATATTAAATCACCCGAAAACTCGTTCTGTAAATTAATTAATCTAACGCTCGAAGTTGGTTTTATTTTTGACATTTGAAGAGCTTTTTAACATTTTATACGCCTAATTTAATTTGGTGGGAACCAGTTCACAGCACTGTTACGTTTGAAGACCACAACACAACTACTGGCGGGCAGGCAAGCCCTGCTATAATCGTGCTGCTCAAAACGTTGACCTGCACTATGTCTTTGCTTCCATAAACCTCTCAGATAACGCAATGATTATTTTCTACAAACATACATGTAATGAAAGGATGGAAACAAGGGATTCACTGCATGACAACATGACTCAGCATTAGTTCTGGCCACCTCGCGAGTTACATTATCATGTGCAATACTACCAATGTGAAAAATACTATACAGATGGAAAAAAAAAAAAAAAAAAAAAAAAAATTAAAATATGCAGTATAGGGGCTGTAATATTGAAATCTTTGTGAGTTGTATCATCATGTGCAATATTACCAATATGAAAAATATTATGCAGATGGAAAACTAATAAAAAACCATAGAAATCATTAAAATATGCAATATAGGGGCTATAATATTGAAATAATATGCATTTATCAAAAATCAAGAAAATATCCAGTTATATGCACCATAAAATCATGTCCAAATAACTGAAAATTCCATAATTCGTGCACATAATGTAAAAGCATACATTTTAAATCCCTATGAAAAAACATGCAAATGCATGAACTTCCTAGCCCTAGTAATAATAGTACAAGAATAGAAATATTCATATGATTACAACACATCAGATCTTTTAAACCCGGTGTCCTCGAAACGTGTATTTTCGGTGGCATCTCCATACCTTTTTGGTGGAATACAACGCCTTCTTTACTTGCTGTGTACGTGATATAACGAATTGGTCATAGTGTCCCAGTATCCTAGGTCCTACCAGCGTTACAACTGTCGTATGTTTCGCTAAGTATCGTAAGGTTGGCATCCCTGATTGGTACCCCTAGAGCGATACCTACTACACATAGGCGGCACTGTAATGCTCTGGGCTGGAAACTCTCGAAAAGTTGGTCAAGCGTTTCCCTCTCGCTGTCAAAGCGACGAATAACGTCCCGTGCTCTACCAGCTCTGACATTTTCATTCCACAAGAAATCTTTTCGTCAAGGTTCGATTTTATGCCAGGCGCAGGTGGTCCAGGTGCCAAACAGTGCATCTTCTAAATCGATATGTGAACATGTGTCTAACTTAGGCGCCCGGTGCCATCAAATTCGTGCAAAACTGTGTTACGGCGCAGGTCAGTCCTGCCGACGAGTAGGTGGGCTTTCAGTGGTGGGGTGTGCGGGAGTACTGTTGGGAGAGGAGGGGGAAAGGAAGGACCATCTTATAAGAGTAATTCACGTTTAGCAGGGTGTACTCATTGCCTGTCTTGCTGTGTGTAAAGTTCAGACTACGTCACGCTGGATTACATCGCGGCGGATTTGGGTAAGTTCATAAACACGTGGTTCAGCTGTTGACAATGTAGTGCTAAGTGTGGAAGCAAACGCCACGCAAGGTTATCGGCTCTCACTTGCTTAAGTCAGTGCAGCCGCGAAAACTTGTTAACACGGATTTCAGAAAGTGAACCTTTACATAGATTTAATATTTTGAAATTAACTGGCGCTTAAATTGAATGTGTATTGTGTTCTGCTAATGTTATATGTGTGTGCGAAAGAAACGTGATTTATCATGCATCTAGGTTCAACCAACGATGTTAAAGGTCTTTCTGAAAGAAAGCAAAAACGTTCGAATAGTGATAAACATTTGTAAGCATGATGTTTCTATCGTAACTTCTCCCAATAGAGGCGTTTAAATTACGCAGTGCTGCAAGTTTAAATGATCTGCTAGAAACTGTTTTCTTTTGTGAGAAGTTACCCTCACTTTTTGGTGAAATTTTGGAGAAAGGTAAAATTAGCGAGTCAGTTTTATATAATTGATTCCTTGATGATGTTAATTAATAAAAGGGTATACTTGCGTATTTATAAACAAAAATGTGAAAACTAATAAATTAGCGCTTCATCCTATTTTAACCAGCTTACCTGTTGTAAATAGGGGAAGTATTGTATTAAATTCAATATAGAGATTTCTCCGGAAAGTCGGATAACTGTCTGTGGTTGTGTGTGTCCACGTATCTGTGACAGGTTAACTCAAAACCCAAAGTACATACATACTAAACTTGGTATCTAGTCCAGCATCTTGCAAGAATACCAGAAGCAAAACGCTTTTTAGAAAATTTTAGTTATCTTTTATTTTCTCAAAAAGGCTCTAGCAATTTTCATTAAAATGCCATGTTTTATTTTCTCAAAACAATTTTCATTAAAATGCTAATGTATGATAAAGATATGTGCAAGGCTAATAAATGTTAATCTTGAATTTTCTGTGTACAAATAACTCCTTGTTCAGAATTAAAATTGTATAATTTTGAATAACTTGTAGGTACAATATAAGAGGTGATCAGAGGTGGCACCTAATCCCAACCCCCCCCCAGCCAAAAAAAAAAAAAAAAAAAAAAAAAAAAAAAAAAAAAAAAAAAAAAAAAAAAATTAGAACTCATTGAAATATTCAGTGCAGGCTAAATTTGTATAGCATTAGCCGCTTTAGAAAGACTCGTTCTTGCATCTTCTAAGGTTTCCTATAGTTCCAGCTGATCTTAGTACGCACATAAACATTGCGATTGTATCACTCCGCAAAGAAGCACGTGTATTTCTCTACGCACAACTGTTTACATCTGACTTATCGCAACCATCAAATCTTTCACTGGAGCAGTGTGAGGTTGAAATTGCACTCGGCTCACATTTATTAATAAACTACATTAACTAATTAAAGAAATTGATTAAGAAAAGCCATGAAATGTAATTTTGTGAGTAAAAACTTACGTTAACCTCAGTCGTCATACTGGGGTGCGGCACCCTCAGATCTCAGGTACGTCTCCACACCACAATAGCTTCCCGATCAAATATCACATTGCCTTTCTTTTTGTAAACTGAAACCCAATGCCTTTCAACAAAATATGGAACGTGGTTTACCTAACATTTGGAAGATCTGGCTCACAGTTAATTATCTATTATAACGGGCCCGTTGTTTAAAAAGAAACTATGCATTTTAAAGCGAATAACACTTAACAGTCATCCACTTTGCCTAAAACACTTTTCTTTTTAGGGACTTTCACAGTTCCTGTTTGTTTCATTTCCGTTCTCACATTTGACACAGTGTACACGGAAATATCAGTTGTTTCAGACGTCAATTTGGTTACGTCTTTCACAGCCACTGTCATAACGTTGAAAGAAAAAGTTAAACACATATAATCCAATAGTCTTTTCACCAGTTCTTACAGGCTTTCCGCTTTTATGTTTCCAACTAGTCTGAGAAACTGAATACCCCACCACACTAACTGCACGTGCATTACTAGTAATACAAGTGTCAGAGCATCACTTCACTACAGTAACAACGTAATCGGAGAATTACAGAGTACCACATGATAATATATGGAAGTAAAATATTTATGCTCATGTTTTTATGTTTTGTAAGTTGAATTACGGTATTTATTCACCCCGTTCATTACTTGAAGGAATTAAATAAGCGATAATATACGCAATGAAGTAAGGAACTATTTTCAATCGTGCTTCACCATTTCACGCGCGCTGAAAGTTGTGCTGCGGCTTAATGTTAACATCAGTACCCACTTTAAGGCCGGATAGGGTATAGGGTAAAATGCCATGCACCATCAATTGTCTTCATAGGCATTTCCACTCACATGTTTTCATTACTGACAATAAGGGGACCTGCGATGTACAAACAGCTATGTTTAGTTTTCCATATTCTGCATGCAGTATAATGGATTATCCGAGTTTCTTTTCTAGAGAAACATTCTTTTTTGTAACCTAACATGAATTGAAAAATAACATTCTGTATAGATACTGTTATACGCGTAATAAGGGATTAGTTTAAATTATAACGGCTACCAAAGGTTATGTGAATGTGGCATATCACTCTTTTGATTTTTGATTCCTTGGACGTTCATCTTTGTGCTCAATTTTTGTGTCCGAACATTTAAATTCGTTATCTAATTATTTAAATGGTCACGAAATATAAACTTGATTTTATCAAATTGCGTAAGCTTTCACGGCCGGTGCCATAAATAAGAAAATGATTATCCGGGCTTGTGGACCATGGTCTAGTGGAAATTCTCCTTCCAGACGTTTCGTTCTAAGCTGCGTCGAACATCTTCAGTGGTGTGACCATAGTAATCTTCCAGTCTCGGCGACGACTGATATGGAGGCGTTCGGTTTCACAGGTTTTATACACTTAGCATGTGTGCGCGTTTGATGGTTGGCCCGGTCTTTGTTCCCGCTGTTGCGTGGGTTGGGCTACAGTGGGGGCTGCTTCCATTGTCTATGATTGTTGTCGGGTCATGGTCATATCGGTCGGTTAGTAGAGTTTGGATTCGTTACCCTCGGGTGCAGTACTGTACCTGTTTCTTTATCCCAATCCTAAAAATATCTTCCCCTCCAGGTTCTCCCAGGAAGACCCGACAAGGTCTTGCTAGTCAACCTGCACGATAAGGTCTCGCTAGTCAACCTGCAACAGCTGTTGCCATCACCTCCACTGGTGCAATTAAGAAGTCCTCTTCCACCGAGGCTAAAAAACGGACCGCCACTCGAAGCGGAAACGGAAGAGGCAAGGTCCGTCGGCTCGAGGCATCCAGGCATGCCACCAACCAGAGCCACTCGCGCGCTGGTGGTTCACGCGTAGGCCAAAACACTAAATGTGGCTCCAACGACTACCAGTGTGCGCACAGATATTTCATCCTGCAGTGACAGAACGTCAGTGTTCTCTTGCATATCCTCCGCCGCCAAAGATGAGGATTTCAGCTCCTCCGGCCTCTCCTCTGCTGAGGAAGACAACTTCGAGCAGGAGGAGGACCAATTTCGTGAGGTAGTTTCACGTAAGACCAAACGACTCTCCAAATTAGCCAAACTGGCAAAAGAACCAATCCCAAACACCCAATCCACCTAAGCGGCATGTTCCGCCAATTACCGTAGATGACTTCGAGGGGTCGGTCGGCTTCCTTAAAGCGTGTATCTTTGTACGATCACTCTACACAATGCGTTTCATTCAAATATGCACAGCTTTCCAGCATGCAGAATTACACTCTTGTGAAATCGCTAAGTGTCTAACATCTCATCTAAAATCTGACATGATTTGACCCCAATCTGACCCTATAGGGGGAGTATGGTGTGGTGGAACAAAAGCAGTTTTATCTCTCAGGCCGAATCGGCTGAACACTACCACTCCATCTTACGTCACCTCAAAGCCATTTTACCTTCGGCCTAGACAAGACATGCGATCTTCGTAGGGTCATCCACGGACTCCTCGTGGCCACATCTGTTGAGGCTTCGTGGTAGACTTCAGCCGTCAGGACATCACCCCCAGAGCGGTGAAGCAGCTCACCAGGTCAGCTCTAGATGGGCAAGGACCCAAGAAATCCCCCCACCCCCTCATCCTTGTTATGGTGGAGTGTGCCAACGTCCCGGAGGCAAAACTATATGGTGTAACAGCCCTCTGTTACCTCCGGGTACACAATGAACCCTGCAAAACCTCTGACGGTCCCCCTCAGTGTCATCGGCTCTAGGGTTTAACCACTCCAGACATTTTTAAACCGCAAACAGTGTTGCTTAAGGTGTGGTGGCGAACATCTCAAAGGGGACTTCCCACGATCTAAGACAGATGTGCATGTGTGCCAACTGCGACGGTGCACACGTAGCTTGCTACGGAGGCTGCCCGATCAGGAAGGCTACTATCGTCTCCAAAACAATCGCTACAGGCGCAACCGCAGGCTAGACCTGCCGTGCCCGTCAGCCGCCCTCAGGCAGGTCCTGCACCAACAAACCCTGCACATCAGATTCAGATTCCAGCGTACGCCGCAGTAACACAAGGAGCTGCGGGCACAATTACGAGGTCGTGTGTACACACAAAACCACTACCCCCATAGCACAAACAAAAGCTCCAGAGACCCCTAAGGCTCCCATACCCCCTAGATTGAGGGGCTGTCGCCATACTCGGAGGCCGGCCAGGTTCTCCAAGGCCCAGCGTGGGTGTGTACGCGCCAACCGAGGGACGATACGGCCGGTGAGGGATCGGTGCCCATTAGTTCTCCTAGACTTTCACCTCCTCAACAAATCCCCACACATCCCGCTGCGCTGCAGATTTCGGATGTGCTGGCGTGGTTGGAGCAACTGCTGCAAAACCACGGCCGGAGCATCTGTGAGCTGCTAGTTCAGTTCATTTCCTCTACCGACCCAGCCGCCAAAATGGTCACCGACATGGAGAGACTCGCTTTGCTGACCACCGTCGCCAAGCCATATACATTTTTAAACATAAAGATAATTTCAATGGGAAGGAAGAAACAAAGCGCTTAAATAAAGCTTGGCATCCAGCATTATACAGAGCACGCAAAAAACCTGACCGGAGACAAATTCAATATCATACGCCAACAAGAGCCTCCGCCACAGTAAATGCCAACCCAATCGACAATAATCATAGACAATGGAAGCAGCTCCCACTTTAGTTCAGCCCACGCAACAACCGAACCAATAAACAAAGACTGGACCAACCGTCAAAACTCCTACACACGCTAAGCGTATAAAACCTGTGAAACCAAACGCTTCCGTAGCGCATCCTAACCTCACGAGGCTGCAGAGTTACAGCGCAGTTGTGCACGGAGTACATCGGCAGCTTCCGGGTCCTCTCCTCCTTAGCTCAGCCCGATGTCGTTGGCCTTCTCTCATGAAAGCGACGCGCATTGTCACAGCCAGAGGACCGTCACCGTTGGTACGCCTGGAGTTCTGGGATGGGGCGGATTACAGTGCTGCATTGACTGACGGGCTCCCTGCCCTCGGGCAGGTACTCCCAGTTGAGACTAGCCGAGGTGTCCGCCCTACTCCCTGCCGACGCTGTTGCCAATACGACAAACCGCCGACCCCTGCACAGACACCCCACGCTGCCACTACTGTGGTGCTAGCACCATCACCACACTCTGCACCAACCAGGACCTGACACATCGCCGCGTGTATTGTGCCACGTGCAATTGCACCGGCCACTTAACGGGCCAGGCGGCGTGCCCCAGGAATCCACGCCGTCAGCCGCCTGCAGCTCAAAAGTGGCCTTCACAACAACCAGTTTCCGACTCCCAGACCATCACCGTCACACACCAACCGCACATCAACACCAACCGTCAAACCGCCCACCAACAAGGCGCCGCAGTCGTCTTTACACCTCCGTATTCCACAACACAGTGGCACTGTGGAAACTACAGGGAACACTTCAGATTCTCACCGACGGTGTTGCAGCATGGGAGGCAGCCCTGACCCGTGCTCTCGAGGACGTCCAGGACACCACCCATAACCTGCAAACTACATTACCAGCCACAGTTCATCAAGACAACAATAGTCTCCGTGACTTCAACAAGCAGCTAGAGAAAGTTGTTGTTAGCTAATGCTGGATTTCTGGCAATGAAGTCATTAATCCTCTTGCTCTCCAATATTTTTCACTGATGATATTGAAGAGAGCAATAGCAGTAATAGTAACCGCTTTTTAGAGAGCACCATATTTTTATGTTTTGGCGGTCACATCGCTCTCTCACAACCCCCAGAATGTCTGGAGGACCACACCTGTCGTTGGTTTACGGGTCTCACTGACCTGACCGGGAGAATTATCAAAATAAATTCACCGACCATATCCTCTGATCACCAATCAGAGGACGTATTACATGCCATGACAGGTCAGCTAGAGAAAGTGGTCACCTATATAAATGACTCACGTATACACAAGGCCCATAAGCTGCTAGAAGAGATTCTCCAAGGACATAGTACAGCACTGGAGACTAGACTCAACCATATTGAGGACATTTTGACACTCCCCAGACTTCCCCTTCCTCCCACAGTTTCACACATGTTCACCCCAAATCGTAGGTCAGTGTCAGGGCATCCACCATGATATTCGACCTGCCCAAGCCAATGATCCATCTAACATGCACTCACAATCATCTGGTTTGCTCCGGCGGTACTGGACACCACACCACCCCGGCTCAAATAAATTGTGCCGCGCCAGAATAGAATAACTTTAATATAGTAAATAAAATTAAAAAAAAAAGGTTCCGTATTAGTCGTCACCAAGACTAGCAGAGTACTCGGTCATACCACTGGGGATGTTAGACGCAGCTTCGAACGAAACATCTAGAAGGAGAATTTCCACCAGACCACGGTCCACAAGCCCGGATATTCATTTTCTATTTTAAACTTGATTTTATTAAACTTTAGAATTTCCACTATATAAATTACATTATATGTATAAACTGCTTTCTGCGTTGAGATTTTCAATATAGAAATATCCTGCAGCTGATTGAAGGATATTTATAAGATGTATGGTAGGAAATGCACTAAATTTGTTTAGCATAACATTTTTGAAAACCTAAGTTGGACCAAAACAACTGAAATTTTATAAACCAAATGGATTTTTTAAACCTTCGGTCTTAAAAAAAAAAGAAACAAAAGGAAAGAAAGAAGGAACTTATACTATCTTTACAATAAACTGACTTAGCTTTGATTTAATATGTAAGGTAATTGTGCTAATTTGCTTATCAGCATTGATTAGCAGCGAAAAATTGTACTCCAAAAGAAAAAAAAGGTATATAATTGCATAAAATGATTCAACTTAGGATCTTCAAACTTTGAATGCAATGTCGTATGTCTCATGCCCCTAGGAACCAGTCCAGTATTTACTTAAAATATAATTTCAAAAGTGAATTTACTTTCTGCGATAACATAGATTACTTGCTTCTTAATATTGCACACTAATTAAAATAAACTTTTACATTGAGAATTAACCTAACGGAAACTCGCTGATAAAATGAGAAATAAATCAATAGTATTAGCGTTAATTATTAGAGCGGAAGAAGGGAACCTTTCATTTAATTGGGAACAGTTCAGTGGTGAGGGGAGTTGTTAGTTAATGTGCCTGCCCGAGCGAGAGTCGTTCAGGAGTAACGGCGCATGTTGTTTTTCTACAATGAAAATACTTCTTACTCCAGGTGACTTGCGCCGCTCACTCTGGGGCCATATACACACTCTTAGCTTAGCTTAGCTAAAACACCGTTGAATGTAACAATATTTACTGCAAACTCCTGCACGTGAAATGGTATACGCTGAAGCATATTTTCTTCAGTTCTGTTTTCCATGCAGATTTTCCTGAACATGATAGAGTGGGCACAGAAGATGTGTCGTGTGTGATGGAAAAAGTAACCAAAATAATACGGTTCTCTTCAGCCAATTTCAGTGCTTCTGGAGACAAATGAGAGGCATGAGAATCCATCAACATAAGGACAGGTTTAGCAGGAGGAATTGATCGGATGAAGCTTAGCATTCATTTCACAAAAACGTCACTGTTTAACCTTTTGGAGTTACTTCTACTATGGCATCACAGTGAACACCAGTTTCTAATGCTGGTATGTTCTTAACACCTTTGAAGATTATTAGAAGTGGTCCAGACATCCCAGCAGCATTAGAACAACCGAGGATTGTTGTTCTCTTTTCGGCATAAACTCTTCTGTGAATGTAGTTTTTTCCAATGCTTGTCACAATCTTTGACAAACATCAACCCTGTTCCATCACAATTCCATATCTGATTCGGGGAGTTTCTGAAATTGTGTGTGTTATAATGTTCAAATGAGTGCGAGGTTCATAAAGCTTTAAGTTACTCGACATTCGTCTTCTCAGGATAAGGCAAAACCTCGGAAAAAGCAGAGGATAACTCACCCTAAGCGAGATTCAAACTCGCGACCTCTTGGACGTGAGGCAGAAACACTACCATCACGCTACAGAGGCGGATTCAAATCGTGGTCATCAATGAATTTCTCAAGATGGTCATAAAAATCAATTAATACACGATTTGCGTAAGATGCGTGAAACCTTCACAAATTTTCAGGTGTTCTTATTGTTAGGCTGAGTGGTTTCCTAAACCCGTATACCACTTTCTTCCAGCGATTTTCTGCTCAGCATTGAACTTTTCTGTTTCTCTACACTTTCTCCCCAATTGATATGCCAGTTTTCTTATGTAGAGAACAGACCAAATCCGATCTCCAGAATTTTAGTAACATCTGAGGCTAGCTGCTGCTCAATCTCCGAAAGAAGAGCAAAGGCCCATTTTTCCTAGCTCAAATTTCTGAAGTTTATTTCAGTTGCAATCGAAGTGCTCGGTAGCTTTCCTTACATTTCCTTTCAGGGTGATCCAAGGAATTGCATAAAACTTTGAGGTTTTGTAGATGCTTACAGCCAGTTCAAGCATATGATATTTTTACGTTTGGCTCCTTCCTTCGTTTCTCCATTGTTCTCAACAGAACAAAACCTACAATTAAAAATCTGATGTGTTGCACTCACATAACTTTCTCTACTCTTGTACTAACCACTCTTACAAACTCTTATTCCTATATCTTCTTGGTGTTAGTTGAGATAAGCAGTTGTACAAATTATCCTATTGCTTATTTCCTTGTAGATGCAAGGGGAGTTAAAGCTTTGAGATCTCGTTCATTTTGCACGCTTAACATATAAAAAAATGAACAACAAGGTTGCATTTCACGAAAGCTTTCTGCGAATTCTTTAAAAAAAAAAAAAAAAAAAAAAAAAATTAGACATAAATTCTGTTTTAGTGAGATCTACATTTCTTGTACAGTAATATTTTGTCCATCTTTTGTTTACGAGTTATTCAAAAGTCATCCAGAATAAACAGGACTACATAGGCTATAGCCAGAAAATTCAAAATATTCATTTCATTTGTCATAAAAATATGTCAAAGATATGACATATTAATCAAAATCGTTTGAGACATTTTGAAGAAAATCAAAATTTTCGAAAAATGTTCTATATAATGAGTTTAAGGTGGGGGTATTTTTTTCGGAATCTTCGTGTCGCATCCTTGAAAGACTTAGATATCAACTTTGGTTTTTAACTGGCTTTTCGTTTTTGAGTTATGCTGTCCACAAACTTACATACACACACACGCGCACGCGCGGACCTTTTTCTAAAAATGCTTTTTTTGGATTCAGAGATCCTCAAAAGATATATTTCCAGTGAAATCTCGATATCTAATTTTTGGTTGGAATTCCTCTGCTTATCAGTAGAGAAAGTAAAAATATTGCCATTACTCCATTATCTACCATATTGGCACAGTTTCCTCCAAAGATACATTTTATAAAGCTAAAACTTAATTTTGACAGGATATGGTTTAAATGCACAATATTTCCCGGAATTTAAGCACCATTCTATTAGTCAGAATAATATATTTTGTTGTATGAACATTTGACACAATTTATAAGAATGTGTAACACAACTTTCATCAACCGTTTTACCTAATCACAGTTTGTGTCGTAATTGAGTTTGGTAACTCTTGTGTAAGCAATAGATAGTATTGAAGAAAACACGAAAATAAAACATGGAACGGGAAAGCTGTTCCAGTTCCACAAGAGAAGTACAATAACAACTTGCATTGATTCCCTAAATGTTTATCTACGTTAGCAACTATTATTAGAGTGATTGCATTAATATTTACCTCACAGTTCAGCACTTCTTTAGCAACGGTCCCAGTGCAGAGAAAATCTTAAGTGTTCCACAAACGTTCGCTCGCAACACGTTCTGTGGTTCTGTTTCCACTCTGGGCGCTGGCGTATCTAAATTGGAAAAACACTACTTCTGCTTTCTGTTGAATACTTCAGAACTTGTGACTCACGAAGCATAGTGCCGTGATGTGTGAAAGAACTTCATATTACGACATTAGGGATATCACGGAATTGGGCATCTTTATCCTATATCTTTATATAGGGTAAATATGCCACTTGGCTTCATCAATACATGCTGTACGACTTTGACGACCAAACAGAAAGCTATTGTGGTGCCAATGATTGTTCATCACATATATCCATTACATTTTTCAATTTGTTGACAAACATCAGGCAATCGATCATCGTCATAGTAGTAATAATAATAGTAACATATATGCCGGTATCGGGGTCCCCAATGCCAGAGGCAGGAGTGCTCCACTGTGCTATGGGGGCATTCTTAGCATTTTAATACAATACACAATCTTATGTCATCAACAAACCAAAATTTTGTACAAGCTGTGAACCTTGGCATTAATTTTCTCAGTTTCATTCATTTGGAGTTAATTTTGCTTCTGCAATACATATACTAGCTGCATTAATGTTAATAATAATAATAATAATAATAATAATAATAATAATAATAATAATAATAATAATAATAATAATAATAATAATAATAATAATAATAATAATAATAATAATAATAATAATAATAATAATAATAATAATAATAATAATAATAATAATAATAATAATAATAATAATAATAATAATAATAATAATAATAATAATAATAATAATAATAATAATAATAATAATAATAATAATAATAATTAATAATAATAATAATAATAATAATAATAATAATAATAATAATAATAATAATTATAATTATATTATTATTATTATTATTATTATTATTATTATTATTATTATTATTATTATTATTATTATTATTATTATTATTATTATTATTATTATTATTATTATTATTATTATTATTATTATTATTATTATTATTATTATTATTATTATTATTATTATTATTATTATTATTATTATTATTATTATTATTATTATTATTATTATTATTATTATTATTATTATTATCATCATCATCATCATCATCATTGAAAGTTTGGATCCATGGATCCGTTCCGTTCCCATAAATCATTATGATCTCTCCATTTTTTCCTCGGCTTCCTTTATCTCTTTTACCGATCGGAACGTAGTCGGTCACTATTCTAGGGAATCTGTGTTTGTTCATCCTCCTATATGTCGTCTCCAGTTTTCTTTATTCTGTTTAAAACTTTTTATTAAGTTAAATATGTTCAATTCTTCTCTTGTTTGTACATTTGTTTTAGAATGTAGTAGAAGGTATGTAGCCACTGATCTTAAAAATCGAATTTCTGCTGGTGAATTTTTCTTTCTTGCTTTCTGTTTAATGCCCATGTTTCACTCGAACATAGTAGTACAGGAACTGCCATTGTCATATAACATTTAATTTGCGTTTCTCTTCTAGTTTTCCTTTTAACGGTTCTCTTTATTGTGCCGCATATGAGACTGAATTTATAACTTCTATAATTTATTTCGACCATACATAAGGGAAATATATGCTGAAATATTAATTTTCCAAAACTCCGGGCACTACTCTTAACTGGCAGATGCAAGGGAGATTCCCCAAACTTAGGCTAGGAAGCTTTCCCAATTTCCTTTCCGAATTATAATTTAATTTCATGCATCTCCAGTATCTACCGTATGTTGTATCGCACCTTTTGGAGGTATTTCATTCGTTGAACCATAGATAGGATAGTAACAGAATGAATACCAAAGCATTCACACGCTTATATGATTGAATAAGGACATTTTGGGGAGAATTTACGTTATACCTTATATTGTGCTAAATAGCTATATGAGGAAATTTTGTCAACTTTGGGTTATTGTTTCGTGACCTTATGCGAGATAGTTGTGTTCTGAAAGCTAAGTTCTTTGTCGCTCGACTGATTTTCTGCCGTTCAGTGAACATGCTTGTGCGCAATTAGGCATGTCTTTGAACCCATGTAGGTAATGTTTTTCTCGTCGGCTCAGATGCTGTGATCAGCGGTAATTCTACATAATGCAGCAACTTGTAATGTGTTGTCCTGCGTAGCAGCGGTTCCTCGGACACACTCACATCGCTTGCAACAAGAACGGTTCTTCTTGGGCGTATTTTAAATGCTGCTGAGGAATACCTTGCTGGCTGAATGCAAATTAAGACATTTTACTTGTATATGTGCATGAAACATTTACAGCGCTTTGCATTCAGCGTTGTTTTAATCTAGCCAATTACTTTTTGCATCGTTTATAAAGTGTTTCAAATGTAATGCTTCCAGCTAGTGTTTTAAATACTTGAAAAGCCACTGCCTTAAAGGAGTACCTGCAGGAATTAAAATAAGATACAGGGAAACAGCATATTCATGACCCTTTGCGTTTTAGTTAATGGCGTTGCAGTTTCAAAAGCTAGAGGTCTGAGAATGAATTTCTGATAGCTGTTGGTGCTTCAATTAAAATTGTCCGTACCCTTCACAGAGTCTGAAATATGAACAGCAGTATGAACAGAATAACTGTACAGAAGTAAAATGCAAAGGTGCCATGAATCATGATACCTTCGTGACTTCCTCTCCTTTCTCTCTTTACCCCTCTCCAGTGACCGAGCAGTATTAATGCTACTAGCTGGACATAGTTATAACATAACCAATGACACATCGGCATGAAGGGAAAGTATTGCGTACTTGTGATGGCTCGCTAATGGTTACTCAATAAGCTACGACTGATGCCTACTTCACATCATGGAGTACACATCAGAAGCTATACATGCAGCTCTACGCCAAGCTGGTAACATAGTTCGAGAGATTTCAGAAGTGCAAATTTACAGAAATGTAATTACATTTTAATGCCACCCAAGAAAGGCAGTTTATTGCATAGGTATTAGAAGAAAACCTTTCATTCCAAAGCGGAAACTGTATTGTAATATAATGTAATAGACAAACATGTGCACAGACGAATCTTAATTCCAGTATAAATATAGGGAGAATTTATAAAAGAAGTAAACGTTTTTATATTTTTCAATATAATATTGCATTATGTGAGCTTAGGCTTTCACGGCCGGCGTCTATCCAGTAAAATGATGTTCTCTGATGATGCTCGTCGGAATGGTGGGCGAAACGTCAGGTGTTCACACATCGACTCGACCACGGCCAATAAGCCCGAAAACATCATTTTACTGAATATTGCATTATGTTTACTGTAAAGCTTACACGTTTTCGTAACTCAAAGGGCAAAGTTAAAGGTTCTCATATAACACAGAATCGTTTAAGCTCTCGGTAGGAGTATTAAAGCTTAAAGGCAAACATAAATCATCCAGCAATTAGGACCAGAATAAATAGGTATCACAAAATAAAAATGGTAATTGGATTGACAGAAGCGAAGCAACATAAAAAGAAAAAAAGAAAGGGGAAAAATTAAATAAAAGAAAAAGATTGCAGCCACATTATCTGGGTATACAATACGGGGAGTAAATCCACACTTAAAACGATTTTTAATGAGTTATCTTATGCGTTTTAGAGCTTGTGGTGTCTAAGTATCAAAATTTAATCAATTAGGCCTTAATTTAGAAAAGAGGATATTTTAAGCACAAATGTCCAATGTTTTAAATTTGATTAATTAATGTTGAATTTAGTGTATAATTCTGCACAAATGTGTTATAACAAATATGCTTAACAGGCATACACCATTAGGAATTCAATAATTGTATTTCCGTATGTTATTGTCATGTACCTCTCTTGTACTTTTTGTTAGTCTTTTTCTTTTGTCAGTAATAGGTAGTAAAACAACAACAAAACGACAACAACAACAACAACAACAATAATAATAATAATAATAATAATAATAATAATAATAATAATAATAATAATAATAATAATAATAATAATAATAATAATAATAATAATAATAATAATAATAATAATAATAATAATAATAATAATAATAATAATAATAATAATAATAATAATAATAATAATAATAATAATAATAATAATAATAATAATAATAATAATAATAATAATAATAATAATAATAATAATAATAATAATAATAATAATAATAATAATAATAATAATAATAATAATAATAATAATAATAATAATAATAATAATAATAATAATAATAATAATAATAACCACATTACTATTTGTCAATGACCAAATAATTATAGAAAAGAAGGAAGATAGTTAACATATTGCTCTACAGTGTTTGGACTTAAAAAGCAAAGTATGTAACTTGAAACTATCAGAAAATGAAACCAAAGTTATGCCTAAAGGAAAATACCCACACGTTCTAAAATAATTCTAGATGAGGAACCAACAGATCAGGAATCTCGCTTAATAGAGTATGATAAAAGTTGTGCATGTAATAATGACATTTCCAATAGGCTAAACAAGTTTCAAATGATGTGTGGTACGATAAATAGAACTTTAGCAAACAAAATTAGGAACGATAGCAAGATTAAATTCTATAAAGTAATGGCAACACCAATGGAAGTGAAACCTGGGCAATAAACAAGAAAGATGAAAGAAGGGTATAGACCGCAGAAACGAAATCCCAAAGGAAAGTAAAAGACTATACTCTGAGGGACCAAATAAAGATTCGGAAATATGAAAGTAATTAAACATACATAGTACGAATGAAAGAATAGAGGATGGGAAAACGAGGTGGGCGGGGGGGGGGGGGGGAGGGGGGGGGGAGCATGTAGGAAGAATGCGAACAGAAAGAATACTCATAGTTAGATAAGTAATAAGCTATAGATCTAAAGGAAGGAGAGACATATTAAGCCCAAGAAAAAGATGGGTATTGTGAAGTCGGAACAGTCTGCAAGCCTACTCCTTGAAGTGAACTAGAATAAGAAGATGTCTAAGAAAGACGGCTTCACAGTAACGTATGAGACTCACGTTTGGAATATGTCGCGTTCGATTCCCACCGGGCAGGCCACTTTGATCACTTTTGTCGTGGTTTCCCGGATTGATAGGCGAATTTTGGCTGTTCCTCCTTGTACCGCGAATTCTCTCCATTATTTTCTTTCATTTACATATTTCACCAATCTGTTTCAGTGTTGTAGGACTAAGTGATAGTGGTTGGTGTGTTGCGACAGGACTGTGAAATTTGCACTATGAAAAGATGTCTCCGGCGCTTGGCGGGGCTGCTGGGGCTCCCTTTCTTCCTGAGGCTTTACGACTACACCCAGGTCAGGATTGATATTAGGGATTCCGTCCTTGCTAACACATATCGATCTCCGGATATGATTGCCCTTCGGGTATCACTTCATTCCTTTCTCCCCTGGATCAGTTGAAGCACAAAGGACTCGCATTATGACCTAGTTCTGGTGCTGTGCTCCACTTACTAGAAGATGTCTGACTACTCAGCTAGAAAAGAGGTATAACACGTGTCAACTATTCGTGGTGAACCGATTTCTTTCCCTATGTAAGATTCAATAGGAAAAGCAGATACTTAGAAATGTTTGTAAATAAAACCAAGACAATGGCATTTAGAGACATCCATCCAGTTCTGTCTAAAATAGTTTTAGAAAATAACATATTTGTACAAGTCTCAAAATTTAATTTCCTTGGACGTGAAATAACGTACCGTACATAAATAGATATTGACAAAAAATTAAATTCGTTCAACTACATAACAGGTATAATAAAAATAACTTTAGAGAACAAAGCAAGGAACGATTCCATAATAAAACAATATAAAACAATGGCCGTCCCAATTTTAACATACAAAGAAAGGATAATGATGGCAGAACATAAAAGAAATACACAAACAGCAGAAATGAAATTTCTTAGAGCCATAGTACAAGGCGCTCGCCTTTCTTACCTCTGATGCTGCCTGCGAAGTGTGAGGTATGCCAGCGGATTCTTAATAGAGGACTCCGGTCTATCTATTTTGTCTGCGGTCACTTCCCAGTGGTTTACTACATGCAACCTCGTTCCTCCCATACCTGGAGGATGTGACGTCTACGCTAGCTGAAACAGCCCTGAGGACGCCCTTGTTACAACTCTGAGGGATTACTTACCCACAAAACGGCATTACAGAGGCTACCGAATTTCACGTACTCCCGGTCATCCAAAACTTAAAATCTCTATTTTAGAACTGAGGCTGTCGTAGTCCCTCGCCACTAGTCAGCTCGGGTCGTCTCTCAGGGCATATAGGTTCAGAGGAATTGACTGTTTAATACTTAAATGAAACTTCAATATGTCTGGTTTTACTGCAGAATGATGTATTTTCTGCAATTTCCTCCAATAAAATTGCGTACTTCTAGGCACCTTCTTTATAATTTAGCTAGAAAGACAGCCGCAATAACAGAATGTGAGTGTAATAACTTGTAAACTTAAAGTCCTATCCAGACATCGTTATTCCATAAGTCGACATTCCAAATGTTTTAACTGTTTTTCTTCGTAACTCGGCGGCGCCGTGGCCGAGCGGTTAGCGCGCTCGCCTACCACCTAGGTGGCCCGGGTTCGATCCCAGGGACCCGCATGTGGTACTCATGGTGGACGAAGCGGCATCTGGGCGGGTTTTCTCCGGGTTCTCCGGTTTCCCCCGCCATCTCATTCCACCGGTGCTCCATCTTCATTCCATGTATCATCAGTGTCACCGCCTGCGGTGCCGTAGTAGTAAAAGCGGGCGTTAAACACTACACACACACACAGTCTTCGTAACTCAGTGCAGCCGTTTACTGGTCCAAAATAGTTGCTTTTTATAAAGCATATATTATTGATTGCAGTATTTTCGATGAAATTACTTTAATTAAACTCACAACATTTTCTGTTACGGAAAATTCTATAACTTATTATTCGTAACTAAGCGTCGCCAGGAGAAGCAAGAAGCGATATGCGCGTTTACATTGCTTTTATGATTTCAGAGAGACAGAGAGAGAGAGAGAGAGAGAGAGAGAGAGAGAGAGATGTATTACCTTACACGAAGGCAACACTTTTACAGCACTAAATTGTAAGCGGAAACATACGCAAACGAATACATAATACCATAACAGTCTGTACGTAAAACATTAATCACACATATCAAATTAACAAATTAAATATGGTAAAACCCCTAAATTTGGGGATGGAATATTTAATTATTGCTACTAAACTATGAGATACCAGTGGATTCTGTTCTTGAAAAGACAACCGTTGATTTCTTTTGATAGTGTTGAACGCCCGCTTTTAGTGCATGCGGCATCGCAGGTGGTGACACTGATGACACATGGAATGAAGATGGAGTATCGTGGAATGAGATGGCGGGGAAAACCGGAGAACCCGGAGGAAACCCGCCCCTGCGCCGCTTTCTCCACCACAAATCCCACATGCGGTCGCTTGGGATCGAACCCGGGCCGCTTTGGTGAGAGACGAATAGTCTAACCACTCGGTCACGGCGCGGTTGCAACTGTTGAGAAGCCTATAACATTTCCTTATCTTTTTATTATCCTCCCCCAAAAATATAAATCAAGCATCTTATAGCCATTCTACCTTTTCTACCACTCTAGCAAGGGCACGTACATAGTGAGTACCTAGGCTCACCACGAGCCTACCAGGCAGGTACCTACTCGTTAAAGACTACAAGTCTGGCTATCTTACAAGCGTCGCTGTCCGGTATTACTTCCATTATACGAAGTGCAGAGTAGACTGTATGTAGAAACACATTGGAAACTTATTCGCTTCTTTCCATCTTTCGCGAGATTTCGTTAGGTATGAATGATGCAATCGAGACTGAATGTTTGTTAAAAAAAAGTCATTTTCTAGATTGAAATGGCAAAACGATATGGAGATACTACAGAACTCCATAAAGTAAATACAATAAAAGAAATTAAGAAGAATAGAAAATGCTATAATTCATGCAAAAGCCGTAAATAGAAGCGGTACGCTGGGAAACAATAATGAAGCTCCTAATTAGCATTTTGACTTCAATATACAGTTGTTTCCTTCACTGAAGCACATAGTAAGCTCAGTAAGGCATGCAATTTTACGATACGTTCAAAATATCAATTAATATTTTTAAACTGCTACGGTGTTTTCATTTCAAATGCACTTGGTGTATGAGACTAACAAGCCTGTTATTTTTCTTTTCTCTTAACTGTTTCTAGACCCCTTGCTCGTGTCTATAGAATGTATCTTTCAAGTGCCTACCTTTCTTATATTTTTTTCTCTGTCCTTCAAACTGCATGTCGTATGGCGACAGCTTTTTACAGTTAAATATTCCATGTATTGACATTTACATTTAGACGAGATTTTTCATGGGTCTGGTTTTCTGATTATATACCAATCCCCAAACCCTATTCATGCTCTACTGCCATTCTCTGTTCGTATCTACAGAGCGAAGAATGTTTCCCCGGAGCTTCATTCAACTCAAATTATTTCTTGCATTAACTGTGTCGCACATTAAAAGGAATAACATTGAGTGTTACAATATTTGCTTTATTTTTCTTATCCTCCTATTTTTTCTTCTTCTACGATGTATCTATTAGGAATAGATGGAGGCAGTATTATCATCATCTTATGATAGCTGCCCAGATATCACGGTCCAAAGCCTTATTTCTCCATCGTTTTACTCCCAGCTGTCTTAAATCACTTTCTACATCATCACTCCATCTAAGTCTTCCTCTCTTTCTACTACCTTCTATCTTCTCCTCTAAAACCTTCACTGCTCTATCCTGGCCCATTCTTTGCACGTGTCCTAACCATCTCAATCTGCTTGATTTTATTGATGCCACAATGTCAGGAGCATTATATTTATTCATAATTTCCAAATTTATTCGGCTTCTCCATGTGTCATTTGTGAATACTGGGCCATCAATTCTTCGGAGTATTCTCCTTTCACAAGTCATTAGTGGCTTTTTAGACTTGTCTATTAATATCCATTATATTATGAGTATATCTACTCCATATATAACAACAGGTTTTATAGCTGTTTTATATAATATTTTTAACTTTATCCTAAAGAGATATGTCAATGCTTTATAACATTGATTCCCTTGATTAATCCTTGCTTTCATTTCTATCCCAATCTTATCTTGTTCCGTTATTAATGAACCCAGATATTTAAAACACTCAATCTTTTCATGCGTTTTTCCTAACTCCACCTCCTTCATTTGTGGGCTATCTTTCCTATTGACCATATCATGTATTATGTTTTGCTACGATTTATATCGAGACCAGTTTTTGTTGCAGCAGATATTTAGTTGTTCTGTCCAATACTACAATATCATCTGCAAAAGCTAAACATTAACGTGATATATTGCATATTGTTGCACCTACAATAGTATTTTCTCCATTGCTACATTAAACGGGGTGTAGATAATGAATCCCTTGTCTTAATCCCAGTGTTCTTTGGAAATTTTGTGATCATTTTCTTTGGATTTTAACTCTATTGTTTGTAGCATTTAAGTCCTTTGGCTAGGTTTACCAATTTAGTTGGTATTCCAAACTCTTTCAATATTTCAGAGTTGTTCCCTGTTTATGCTGTCATAAGCTTGTTTTTAAATAACTACCATTTCATAACTGTACGAAACCAATAACGACTCTACTGTAATCTTAGATATGTTCAATGATGTAAAACCATATGCATGTAAAACCATATGCATGTAGTATTACATTTCTGTAATGGAACATGCAGAAATAAAATGTTGTAAAAAAAAAAAAAAAAAAAAAACCGAAAGATTGTTTTTAGTCAATGCATAATTGATGAATATCTACATTGTATTCATAAGCTTTTTCCAGGATAATTCTTAGGCTAAAAATTTGATCATTTACTGATCTTCCTTTCTGAACGCCACTCTGACAATCTCCCAGTATTTCCTCAACATGTAGTTCCAAGTATCTTGCTAATATATTGCTAAATATTTTATAGGTTATACTTGGCAATGATATTCTTCTGTAATTATTACATTTTAACTTGTCATTCTTCTTGTACATTGGGTGGATAATCGCTATGTTCCAATCCTGGGGCATTTGCTCAGAGTTTCATATCTTCTCTATTACTTTATGCAATTTATCCCACAATACTCTCCCTCCATTTTTATTAATTCTTATGTAATCTGATCTTCCACCTCTTCATTTAGGAACTCCATAAGGAGTGTGAGGTTCTCTTCTTCAATATTTTGCCTTCGGGCATGCACAAGTCAATTTTTGCAAAATTCTTCAGGAAAGACTCGAAGAAGTTTGAGCACAAGCACTCTTCCATAAGAGCCCACATTATCTCCTAGTGCTCGTTGTGCTTGGATACGCTTATGACGCTCATTGCAGGTGGAATTGAGAGCCTCTGGACTGCCTGAAGTCGAAGTGTTAAGATTCTCCAAGAAATCCAGGTGACTTTGGATAATTCTGTTCTTCTCCCCATATTTAGATTTCAAAATTTTCTTAGTCTGCTCATATGTGTCAGGTGTAACAGCAATGCCATCGACCAAGTCCTTAGGTTCCCCATCAAGATAACCACGGAGGAATGCATGTTTGTTCATAGTTGACACCATCGGATTTTCGTCTATGGAAACTGTGAACTGCTCCCAGAATCGAGGCCAAGCTTCTATGTTCATTGAGAATGGGTGCAATTTGATAGTAGGCAATTTTATGTCCATACAGGCCTGTTGTAGAGCCGCTGAGTCCCTAATCAGTCCCCTGAGCGTGCTCCTCCTTTCACCTTTCGGGGGGCTCGTTTGCATTTATCAGTGTATTCCTCACTAACTTCTGTGTTGGCTTCGTACTCAGAGTCATCCAGCAAGTCCTGTATTGTATCATTGAGTATGACCAACTCTTCCAAGGTTTCTTGTAGGCGTTCCTAGAAGTGTTCGACTACTTCTGCTGCCGTAGAACCATCGAACGCGTTTATTTGGCTGACGAAACGCGTCACGCTCGATCGCAAAGTTGTCCGCTTTCGCCGCAGTTTTCCCAAGTTCGCAGCTACTGCTTTTGTCATGGCGAGTTGGTGGTTTTGCTTACTGTAGTATAGGAAACTTCACTCTTCTTATTCCAACGTGTATATTGCAATCTCGTCTAGTGTAGAATACACAACTCTTCTCTGGATTCCAGCGTGTATATTGCAATCTCGTCTAGTGTAGAATACACAACTCTTCTCTGGATTCCAGCGTGTATATTGCAATCTCGTCTAGTGTAGAATACATAACTCTTCTCTGGATTCCAACGTGTATATTGCAATCTCGTCTAGTGTAGAATACACAACTCTTCTCTGGATTCCAGCGTGTATATTGCAATCTCGTCTAGTGTAGAATACACAACTCTTCTCTGGATTCCAGCGTGTATATTGCAATCTCGTCTAGTGTAGAATACACAACTCTTCTCTGGATTCCAGCGTGTATATTGCAATCTCGTCTAATGTAGAATACACAACTCTTCTCTGGATTCCAACGTGTATATTGCAATCTCGTCTAGTGTAGAATACATAACTCTTCTCTGGATTCCAGCGTGTATATTGCAATCTCGTCTAATGTAGAATACACAACTCTTCTCTGGATTCCAGCGTGTATATTGCAATCTCGTCTAATGTAGAATACACAACTCTTCTCTGGATTCCAACGTGTATATTGCAATCTCGTCTAGTGTAGAATACATAACTCTTCTCTGGATTCCAGCGTGTATATTGCAATCTCGTCTAGTGTAGAATACACAACTCTTCTCTGGATTCCAGCGTGTATATTGCAATCTCGTCTAATGTAGAATACACAACTCTTCTCTGGATTCCAGCGTGTATATTGCAATCTCGTCTAATGTAGAATACACAACTCTTCTCTGGATTCCAGCGTGTATATTGCAATCTCGTCTAATGTAGAATACACAACTCTTCTCTGGATTCCAGCGTGTATATTGCAATCTCGTCTAATGTAGAATACACAACTCTTCTCTGGATTCCAGCGTGTATATTGCAATCTCGTCTAATGTAGAATACACAACTCTTCTCTGGATTCCAGCGTGTATATTGCAATCTCGTCTAATGTAGAATACACAACTCTTCTCTGGATTCCAGCGTGTATATTGCAATCTCGTCTAATGTAGAATACACAACTCTTCTCTGGATTCCAGCGTGTATATTGCAATCTCGTCTAATGTAGAATACACAACTCTTCTCTGGATTCCAGCGTGTATATTGCAATCTCGTCTAATGTAGAATACACAACTCTTCTCTGGATTCCAGCGTGTATATTGCAATCTCGTCTAGTGTAGAATACATAACTCTTCTCTGGATTCCAGCGTGTATATTGCAATCTCGTCTAATGTAGAATACACAACTCTTCTCTGGATTCCAGCGTGTATATTGCAATCTCGTCTAATGTAGAATACACAACTCTTCTCTGGATTCCAGCGTGTATATTGCAATCTCGTCTAATGTAGAATACACAACTCTTCTCTGGATTCCAGTGTGTATATTGCAATCTCGTCTAGTGTAGAATACACAACTCTTCTCTGGATTCCAGTGTGTATATATTGCGATCTCCCTTAGTTATGCGCAAGTTTTGACGATTATATCCCGTGTTCTCGGATTTCGGCACCAAAATGTTCCAACACAATGAAATAAAGGAATCGACTCAGTAAAATTTCTACTCACACGCATTTATTATCAGAACTTCCATTTACATTGCTTTGTTTCTTGGGTTACCAAAGTCGGTCTGGGTGGCTCAGTTGGTTACACGCTGTCCTAATGATCCCAAGGTCGCGGGTTCAAATCAGGCCCAGACCGGTTGTTTTTAAGTGTGCTTAAAAACGACAGCTCCATGTGACTAGATTTACTGGCATGTAAAAGAACTCCTGCGGGGCGAAATTCCAGCACACCGGTGATCCTGATGTGATCCTAGCAATTGACAGCGTCGTTAAACAACAAAATAATTTAATTTTAATTATAGGTTACCAAAAAACTAGTTACTAAAATGGTGTTATATATCCGCTGCAGAGGGCCGCACAATCTAGTCTTAACACAACACCAACAGATGGCGTAAGTCTCTGTTCCCTGACAAAGGCCATAGAAATACTTTTGAAAGCCAGAGAGCGATGGTGGGGCAGTACACGGTTCTTCGGTAGGTACGCTTGTGGCCAACCTTTCGGATGACACGAATGCTCCTCCTTTGATGGGCATAGTGTTGATATTTTATTGCTGCTCTGCAGTGTGACGCACAAGATGGCGTAAGTATTTCAACCTTAGGTGATATCTTAAAGGTCATTCGTGTCCCTTTTCTCCTGGATGGAAAAAACTGGGATAACCAAATACAAGAGTCGATGGACATTTATTTCCCCAAAATAATACTCACAATACTAATCCATTTCTGCCATTGATAGAGAAGCATAGTCCGGGTTCTGGTGAGTTATGTTTTAATTGATGCATCATAAACATTGGTGACGTGTACATGAGTACCAGATTATGAACATTTACTAAATAATTTTTCATTTTATGCAATTTTCTGTTTTATTTCATTAATTTGTAATTTTCTTGCCCTTTGAGGTTTTATTTATTTTTATATATTTATATTGGGTGTATATACAATTTTTATTGACATTTTACATAACGATAACGTTTGAAACATCAAAACTATTAAACTAAGACATAAGAGAAACTTTGCACCTTCTTTACTCGCATTCTTGGATAAAAATTACAGTCCTGTTTCATTATAGTTATGAATTTATATCTAAAACTGTGGATCAGACTCGTCGATGACCCATTTCACGTTGATAAGGTTGCAGTCAGCTTGCTATTCTCTTTATCTGTGCCATGTCATAGGCTGTGAAATCCTCTTCATTCTTTATCAATTTTATATAGTCAGAATTCAAAAGAGTTCATGCTAAAGTTCTGTAAAACGTGCTTCGATAACAATTTTCTTAATTTGCTTCAGATTCTCCAAACAAGAAAATGAAACAAATACCATTTCAAATTAATTTCTAAGTTTTCTCACCATTATTCTTATAGCTACTCTTTCTACTTCTATAGTAGGAATATAATAATCCAAGGCGCAACAGTCCTTTCAGGGCCTAGGCCTACCGCCGCTGCGTCCCCCCTCTGCACCCCGATCCCTCCCGACCGATTATGTGGTCTGCGCAACCAGTCAAGTAGCTCTTCAGTTCACCCCCAGGGACCCAACGAGGCTGAGTGCACCCTGGACCAGGTCTCCCAGAGGGAGAAAATCCCCACGCCGGTACCGAGAATCGAACCCGGGTCTCCCACTTGGTAAGCAGCGCTACAACCACGCTAAAGAGACCATTCTATAGCAATAGAAATTAGTTTATTACTTTCTGTGCAGTAATTTGAATAAATCCAGCAAATCTCAGTTTTAGGTTATTCTTTTTAATTTGAGAGCCACTTCATGGGTCATTTTTCAAGAAATTTAGGTCATCAAAATTCAGGCGCTGGAGAAGATCAAAAAGCAAACTATGCTTTATATAAAACAATTCTCGTGAACGCCGATTTTCATTTAAGTACCATATGTTTAACATACAAGTATTTTTGTGACAAATTAAAAGTGTATCCTGAATTTTCTAGAAATAGTCTCTAAAGCTTTTGAATAGGGACATTTTTTTCTACTCTTGGTATAGCAAGCTATTGTCCATCTCTTATGGTTCACCAGTCTGACAAAATTATATAGTTTACCAGTTATACAAAATTATACAAAATGCATACACACGATTCTCAATTATTATTTTTTTCCTGCTCTCATAAGAGAGCAGAAAATAATGTGAATAGAACACGAGATTTTTGCGTTGTTTTACTTTGCTTCTGCGTTTCTACATGTTGCACAGTGCACAAGCACACATCCAAAATGATTGACACTACTCAGGCAAAGCTTCATATTTTGTAAATGTATAGTCGAAACAAATTCTATTCCGAGAGTGTTATTTGTTCCATAAGCATAGTAGTACATGCACAACGTGGATTATAAGTCTAGCTCAGTCGTTACAGAGTTGTTTTCCTAGATGTGTGATAGTCCACTTTCAGTGTGGCTATCCTTCCGCGAAACAACCTGGCCGAGGTCCAGCCTTTCTGGGAAGGTCAAGCAGATGCTCTGCATTGCCAAAATCTCCAAAATCAAAATAATAACCATCAAGTGAATGTATCTGCTTGTGTTTAAACATGCTGGATGTGCTTTCTGAAATATTACCACAAAGAAACGTCATTGGGTTTGGGGTGGCAGTATGCTCAATGTTGCTATCTGCAGGTCCTCCCAAATTCGAACTCAATGAGTAGCAGACGGACTTCTTTATTATCTAATTGAATAAGATTGACTCATATCGCTATCTAAATTTCCAAAGGCTTCTATGGTTAGTTGTACGAATAAATTTGCTTTCTTCTATATTAATTATACTGTGACAAAATGAAAAACTCCAGTGAGATTATTTTTTCTTACTTTATTTTCTTCTAACTGAATGCACAGCATCACAGTTCTCTTTGACGTCTACAGTTTTCGTGTTATTACAAAACACAACTATTTTCTTCTCGTAACCTAGAGTCACTTCTTTCTGTCTTTCTTCACTTTCTGTCTCTCAAACAGCTGACTTTGACGATAAAATCACTCAATACTGATTAATTGTTTCGCTATCTTCCTTTCGGTGCGTCGACACACACGCAGCTCACACACACATTCACACATCAAAACTAAAAACTAACTCCGACGACTCATGTCTCTAAGTAACTACTGTTGCTCGTTGCCTCGCCCCTGATATAGCGATGATGATGTAACATGGACCTTCCTCGGACTTCTACAAATACGCCGGTCACCGGATACTTCTCGAATAATCTCGAAAAGCCATTTTAGTTCTGCAGCTCTGATTGTTGTCACGTGTTCGCAACAGCCACGTGAGGCAGACTGATCTTGAGCGGCTTTGATGCACGCACCACCAGTGGCATGAGGCAGCCCGAACCCGACCATCCTTTGTTGTACGCCGTGGCCAACATCACAATACATTTACACACCTTATGTACACCCGTGGACAAAAACGAGTCATGTGTGGAACGCATACATAATTACATTGTACATACTACATACACACATACATGACAGATAGATAATCTGTATCTACTTGTTGAAAACTGCAAGTTATTTGGTGCTCGTTGAGTTGTTGTTTGCCGTTAAAGTAGCCTAGTGTTCCCGACATGACTCATTTTTTTTTTTGTCCACGAGGGTACATTGCGTTTAGAAACCTAGTACAACAGAAACTTGCCTATTCAGTACCGTAACCTAAGTTCCTAATCCATTATTTCTTACTCTCCTTAATAATTAATTATCTCTTCCTTTGTTTCTGCCAGTATTTTAGTTGCCACTATACCATACTCTAGATTATTCCAATTTTCATCCCATATACTACTCCTAACCATTTAACACTATTCATAATGGAACATGCCATTCCTCACACATAGAACAATTTCTTTCTTTTTTCCTTTTTAATCGTTCTATTTATACCCCGCCTTTATCTTCAATGGTCATATCGGCAGCCTCTCCTGTGTAACATATTACCCATAGGCAATGGTATTAATTCTTGTACAATGTTTTTTTTTGGGGGGGGGGGGTTTAAAACTTTCTTTGCTGCTATTTTTTACTCATTTTATAAATAATACTGCTGTTCTCCATCTATGAATAGCTGACTCTTCTAAACTAATCGCACACGTCTACATATTTTTCACCCAGTATTTTAATTATCTTTTACAGAAGTAAGGAACGTTTGTCCTAAAATTTAACCCATACTTTATGCTTTTCTATGTCTTCCGCTCTCTATCTTACTTCTTTCCAAAAGACCTAATGGCCAAATATTTCCCATATCATACCCTTGTAGCAATTTTTCCACCTCTTCAAATCAACACTTTCCCATTACATCTGTTTGACACGTTAAATAATTTTTCAGCACTGGGCACATTGCTTCGGCTAAACGAACATCGTGCCACTCCTGGGATTTATTTTGATTTCAGAAATGTCTTAAGTCATAATATAAATTTCTGAAGCTGTCATTAGATGACAATTTAAAGAATTTTTCACTCCACTTCTGAAGTGTCTTATTAAAAATTTTATGCTTAAAATCTCTTTAACTTTGAGATATTGTCAAGGAGAATAAAATATGCTTCCTTAATTTTCTATAACTAGTCGGCAGAATTCTCTCCATTTTATGGATTTAACTCTTTATGAATAAAATTATGAAACATTTATAGGAACAAATGTGCAGTTGTATTTTCATAAGCAGTTAGACTAAACTGTGCAAAATGTTGTCCATCGGAACCTAGTCGTCCTTTGGAACAGCGCTCTTGAATTAATACTGCGGTTTCTCTCTCTCTCTCTCTCTCTCTCTCTCTCTCTCTCTCTCCAGTATACACGTAAGGGAAGTATGGTATACTACTAAAGCATTCGATGTTGGGATTTCATCGGAAATATGTGTTTTAGGCCCGTGAACTTAAAAAAGAAAAAACTGAAGAAATTTCAGGAAAAAAAAAATAGAAGTGTCCATTCCTGTGTGTATGTGCGTCTGTCTGACTGAACAGTGTTAACTCAATGTCGAAAAGTCGGTTTAAAACCAACCAACCTTTGTATTTAAGTTCAGCATCTACCTAAGATGCGATGCGATGGCCAAACTATCTTTTAAGTGGAAAATTTCTCAAAATATGGCCCTAATCACTTTGATTAAAATACGTGTTAAAATAGTTTCATGCCAGATGAAACGTATATCTTGAATTTTCTTGAAATGGCCTCTGAAGTCTTCATTCTGGGTAAGTTTTGCACAGTTAGAAAACTGTAAAAATAGACAAAATCCTACCGCACAAAACATGTAGATGTCGTTAAAGCCTATCTGTGTCCAATAGATTTTTTTGGTGCAGTTTCCGAGATATTCCTTGTTATTGGTTTGATTTTTCCAAAAGTAGTACTTTCTCAAATAGCAATGCGTATTAGTTTTTTTATCTCATACCCGTGCAAACAGAATGAAATTTAAAAGCCATCACATAGCGATTAGCTTTTAAAATATTTGTCTATCCCTTAAAGCCTATTGTGTACCCATATTCTATCTGCACCTACAAGAAAATTAGGAATAGGATAATTTATGAAAACATTTATCTTCGTTAACATGAAGTATAAGTAGACAGAGGAATTTGGTTCTGTAAGAATAGTTTATACAAGAGTAGAGAAATTCATGCGAGTGCCACACTTGTTTTCTTAATCCGAAGTATTATTTTAAATACTATGCTACACATTCTAGAAACTTATAAATTACGGACTACAGCGGTTACATCCCCCCCCCCCACTACAATCCTTCCAAGAGATACTTGAATTTCTCAATTCAAAATTAAAATCACCCATATTTGGTTCCACACACCTGCAAAACCCCGCATCCTGTGGTTAAGCCCTAGAAGAGCAGGAACACGTATGATACACCTCGGGCTGCTCTCAGCCTGCCAACAGAACCACGACGAGGTCTCTTTTTCCCCAATGTCACGAAAACAGTTTTTCTTGTTCTTCCAGAACCTGATGGTTATTTTACTTGAGGGAAGCGGGAAAAATACACTAATACAATAAGTCAAATACACTAAAATATGTTTAATAGGCAAACAAAAAGAAAATATTTTGTGAAAGTTAGCCTATAATGATGCCGCAATAACGCAGAATTGAACTGTTTTAAACTTGGGCTTCATATGTCTTCCAATATGAAGAAAAATGAAAATGTAAAATATACACACTTATTTTTAACAAAATATGGGTGCCATATTCAAATGCTGAGTTATCATAATTCAGGTCACTGTGTGTAATTCTATACAAAAAGAAGTTTGCAAAATTTCAAACCTCTAGTCCTAATGGTTGCAGAGAAAAATTGCCATTTAGATGAAAAAATATGATGTGTTGCACTCACATGACTTTCTCTACCCTTTTACTTACCATTCTTACAAATTCTTATTCCTACATCTTCTTTGTGTTAGTTGAGATAAACATTGGTACAAATTATCTTATTGCTTATTTCCTTGGAGATGTAAGAGGAATATTAGAACACAGTAGGCTTTGAGCGACAGTCAAATCTTTTAAAACTCTGAGATTCCGTTCTCTTTGCACGCTTAACATATAAAAAAATGAACAACAATGTTGTAACGAAAGTTTGTTTTCTTAAAACTCACACAAATAACAAGGGATTTCTCTGAAATGGTTCACTGTACAAAATAATTTATTTGGACATAAATTGTGTGTTTTAGTGACATCTACATTTTTTGTAGTAAGATTTGATTTATCTCTTACGGGTTACGATTTATTCAAAAGCCATCCAGAGTAAACAGGACTACATAGGCTGTAGCCAGAAAATTATAATATACATTTCATTTGCCATAAAAATATCTTAAACATATGTAATTTTAATCAAAATAATTAGAGCCATTTTTAAGAAAATCAAAATTTTTCTCAAAATCTTTGTGTTGTATCCTTAAAAGGCAAACTTAAATACTAACTTTGGTTTTTAACCAACTCTTCGCTTTTGAGTTATGCTGCTCACAGTCTCACACACTGATACACTGACAGACACACATACACACACAGAGCTTTTTCTAAAACTGCTCTTTTTTATTCAAGGGGCCTCATAACATATATTTGCGCTGAAATCTCGACATCAAATTTTTGGGTGGGATACAATACTTCCTCTACTTACTATACGCAGTAGAGAAAGTAAAAAATCGTTTCCGAGAAAAAGCTAATGAAACAAATTTGTTATGACTTACATAAAAATCCATATATTTAAAATGTATTTAAATAAAGCGGCATTGTACATAAAACCATACACACACACACACACACACACACACACACACACACACACACACACACACACACAGAGAGAGAGAGAGAGAGAGAGAGAGAGAGAGAGAGAGAGAGAGAGAGACAGACAGACAGACAAACAGATGCAGTCCTGTTCAGAGAAATCAGAGAATTTAACTGTAACGAAAATAAAAAATGACATTTGTGACCTCACAATTGCCGCTTCCCTTAAGGCGGTAGTAGACGACGCATGGGTTGGCTAGTGTAACACCATGATTGACTTATTAATAATGTTTATTATTAAAACAAGCCGCTCAGGCACTGAAGATGTCTGCCGTAGTCGCAGACGAAACGTTTGGGAAGAAGAAGGAACCCAATAGACCACGGCCTACAAGCCCGGTTAATATTGCATCTAGTATACACAATTTATGTCCAAATAATTTTTTTGTAGAGATATTCCTTGTTATTTGTGTGAATTTTGGGATACTTTAAACTTTCCTCAAATGGAACATCGTTATTCATTTTTTCTATATTAGCCGTGCTAAAAATGGAATTTCAGTGCTTTAAAAGATTTGACTATCGCTCAAAGCATTCCCACATTTCACTTGCACCTACAAGGAAATAAGCAATAAGATAATTTCTGCAAGTGTTTATCTCGGCTAACAGAAGAAGATAAAATAATGAAAGTTTGTAAGAATAGTTCGTACAGGAGTAGAGAAAGTCATGTTAGTGCAACACATCAGATTTTTGTAATCAAAATAGGAATGTCAATTAATCTTGTGAAATATAATTTAGGTTAACCTTACATGTGTTTATGACTTCAATAGCAACTTTGTATAGTTGACCCATTGAGTATCACAAATTTACATACTTCTGAAGCTGTAGCTATCCCCTTAAAGTTTTAGGATCCGAAGGCTTTCACGAGTATTGTCACCTCAGCACAAACTGCCTTCGTTTATGGTACTGTCCTTGTTTCCAACCCTTACAAATGAGATGTGGTCCTTTTTTTAGCCGGAATTTTTTAATAAATATTCGCCATGGTGTGCTGAAGCATTAACCAGATTTTTTCCCTTCTTTTTTGTGGGAGAACATCCACATAAGGCATTCTTATATGATCGTCACTAACATAAATTTGGTGTGTGTAAATTAATTTTTCGTCTGAGCCTTCTGTGTAAACCAAACGCATATTATTTATAGTTGAACAGGTATTCGCTTTAATTTTGCCTAACTGAAACAATTCTACTCATATATTTATAGTGAAAGTCTTGAGTGGATGTAATCGTTGTGAAATAGTAATGAGTAGCATGACTTAGGCATTGAATTTATGTTTTATTCTTACTTTTCCAAAACTGGAGAGAGTGTGCTAGTGTATTCAAGCATAGAGCGCTAAAAGCCATAGTTCATCACTAGCCTTTTTATGTATTTGCTTTCTCCTTCTTTTAAAGTTAAAAACTGTTTTTTTCCCCTTTTTCCGGGACAGTTAAACTGCTGTACATAACGAAGAGCGGGATTCATCGTTCTTTCCCCATGTCCTTGACTGCATATCCTGTAGATGAGTCAATTAGCCCTTCATCGGCTTTATTGCATGAACGAAAAGAAGCAATAAAGTGGGGGAAGGGGAGAGATATTGATTGATATAACCTCAACATTGTCTGAGTTGTGAATGTAGCTAATTCAACTGATACAGGAGCATACTATAGAATGGAAAACAATTGCTGTTATTTCACAGACAATGCGTGTAACATAAGATGATACAGATATTTCATTGCAAATAATGAATGCACTTGATTTAGCAACTGAGAAGACACACCTAAACAAAATACAGTCGGATTCTGCTTATAACGGTAGATATGCGTGTTTTGTACCTACAGGATGGAAATGTTAACCAGGGATTCTACATGACGTGTGTAACAATTATGATCAATATAATTATCGTCAGTAAGGAACCATTTCAGATAAATGAATGAATTAATTAATTAATAGCGTCAAATATTTGGAACTTCTTGAAGACTAGATACAAATGGTTGATAATTCACTGTCACGCAAATATGTGTAAACAATACTGTAATGCATTTCTGCCTTAATTCGAATGAATTTAGACACAATTCAATGTTAAAATGTCATACAAAGCTTAATTTCTAAGAGAGATTTGGCAAGGTCACGTTAACATTAAATTGCGACTAAATTCATCTGGAATGAAATAAAAAAGACATTACAGCATTGTTCACGTAATGTTTGCGCGACAGTTAGTGAAACAAATCATTTATATCCATTCAAGATGCTAGATAGCTCAAAATATTCCAAATATTTGACACAATTCTTTTTTTTCGGCGAAACGGTTCTTTATTGACAATAATTGTATTGGACATATTTATTACACTCATCATGCAGAATCCTTGCGTAACGTCTGTCCTAAGCCGTACTTTCCACCTTGTATATATATGATATATTATATCCTTAATTGAAATTATATTAAGATACTGCTCATGTGCTTAGGATTTACCATTAAAGCATCTGAGTGAAATTTATTATAATTTTACCAATGTAATTTTTGGACGCCAAAATCCCTTTATTCTACACCAAAATTATCACATTTATTCATGATCAAAATGTCTTATAACTTGATAAATTATGACTATTTAATAACATGAACATGTTATGCATAGATACAATGGCATAATAAAATAAAAGTACACCCACTTCTTCATTAATTTAAGGTTTTTTTAAGTTTTATAATTTTTTGTTACGTAAAACAGCACTCTACGGGGTGCACTCAGGCTCGTTAGGTGTCTGAGGGGCCAATTGAGGAGCTATCCTGTGCATTTCATTTCCAAACTGATTGGCTTAGTAGTGGGAACTCTCTATACAGACCAGTTTGCAATTTCTTGAATGTTGTTGTTTGGAGCTTTTCTGTTGCGTGAAAGCGGTAGGGCTTTAAATTATTAAATAACTAGGGAAGATAAAAAGAACTTAAAATTTCATCTTATCTGATTTATCTAAGTGTTCAACCATTTCCATAATTCTTCCATCGCCAAAACATAATATAAACTATACAACATTTCCAAAATTTAAACGGGCCCAAAAGACCTAGTTGTCGACTGACCCTTTAGCCCCACTCACTTTCTCACTCACTCACTTTCTCATTCACTCACTTACTAACTCACTAACTCACTCCTTAACTCACTATCTCACACACTCACTCACTCACTCACTAACTCATTAGCTCTCTCTCACTAACTCACTCTCTCACTAACTCACTCACTAACTCATTCATCCACTCACTAACTCACACATCCACTCACTAACTAACTCACTGACTAACTCCCTCATTCACTCACTAACTCACTCACTAACTCACTCACCCACTCACTCACCCACTCACTCACTAACTCACTCACCCACTCACTGACTCACTCACTCACAACCAACCAACCAACCAACCTACCAACCAACAACCCACCCACCCACTCACTCACTCACTCACTCACTCACTCACCCACTCACTCACCCACTCACTCACTAACTCACCCACTCACTCACTAACTCACCCACTCACTCACTAACTCACTCACTTACTCACTCAGTAACTCACTCACCCACTCACTCACTAACTCAGCCACTCACTAACTCACTTGCTAACTCACTCACTCATCCACTCACTCACTAACTCACTCACTCACCCACTCACTCACTAACTCACCTACTCACCCACTCACTCACTCACCCATTCACTCACCCACTCACTCACTCCTCCATTCACTCACCCACTCACTCACCCACTCACTCCAGAATTAAAAAGACTATCGGAGGAAGTTATGGAAATAAGCAATGCCACATCCACCGATATTGCACACCTATTTCTGTGAATACAGGAGTGCTTTATTCTATTATTAGATCATCGTGGGGACTTTATGAAATCAGTTATAAAGGATAAATGCCAGGATTCACAGTGACAATTCTCTAGATCATCGTACAATAATTTAGTAAATATTACCTGTGGGTGTAATTCTAATTAATGTAATCGTTATTCGAAGTTAAAGAGCAAAAGGAGCACCCCTGCAACATCGGGTGTAAAACGTTTTCTCGTTTAGAAAATTTTCAGATTATCCAAGGTGCCTAAAATAATTGAGGAGCGTTTTTTTCAAAACTCGATAGATGCAACATTTTATGAAATTGAGTTATACATAGCATGGGCATAATTTTCACCTTCTGCAGGTTCTGTGCAATCAGATTTTTCAAAATTCGATTCCTGTCCTGTGTAGAAGCTAGGGAATATTAGCAGTTTTTTCAAAACTCGATAGATGCACTTGCTCAGTTAAAGCAAAAGCCGATAGATGCAATTTTATGATTTTATGGTCCAGGTTGTAGCAACCTCAGTTCTTTGAAATGCGTGTTGGCATTGACTGTAACCTCACTGTTGCGATTCTTGTAATTCTTAATAATTTCTGCAAGCTTTGTACGCTGCTGCATCATTGGCAATAACTGCGAACTCAATTTGAGCGCTTGGATTTCACATTCATTTCTGCAAGCTTTGTTATACTTACATGGCATTTTTATTTTTAGTTGAGACACTGCGCTGTACTATGCACAATGGACAGGAGCTCAGATTGTGAAACTGTACCAGTCGTAGAATGCGCTGTAGGAAGGAATAGCAAAAATGAGGAAAGGAAATCAAAATGCAAGTCAAGGAAAGCTCATACTCCAGCAATTAAATGTTCACATGGTCTCGAGTGTACTCCACGAAATCCTAACAGTAAAGGGCATACCGAAGCACTGTGACGCAGCTGATTTGACTTATAATGAGATAAGTGGATTTCACCAACACCTTTCCATGCTCAACAAAATAGATCAAGATAAATTCCTCATGAAATGTATGCGTATTACATCTCCTAATCGCAGAGTGGTGAAGAAAGAGTCTGCAAATAGAAAGCAGACTGTTAGCGTTAAATACAGTGTGAGAACTAATGATGGCCGAGTATTGTCAGTATGTGCTGCAAGCTTCCAAGGAATCACAGGGGTGTCAAGAGATAGATTATCTCTCCTGGCTAGAACATTTCACTTATCTGGGAAAGCGCCAAAGGAAACCAGAGGAGGTGACAGAACAGGAATATTACAGAAGGGCATTACTGCTGCTATAAGGCAAGACATTAAGAAGTTCAGATGTAGAGAAAGCCACTATGGAAGAGCAAAATCTAGGAGAGGATATTTACTTCCAGAACTTAATATCGGAAAAATGTGGACCAACTTTTGCAAAGAAAGAAGATTAAAAAATCTATCAGTCTGCTCATTGTCAAAATATAAATACATGTTTTACAACTTCTTTAACCTTTCATTCCGTACACCACACACTGACACATGCTCAACCTGCAAAATGGGACTGATGAAGATTAAGACAGAGGCAGATGTGGAAAAGAAAAACGAACTAAGAACCATGTACAAACTGCACAAGCTGCGTTCAAAAAGGTTTTATCAGCTATTGAAGGAGGAAAACGCAGAGGCAATCACTATTTTATTTGATATGGAGCAGAATCAACCACTACCTAAACTTTCTGTTAGCGAGGTATTCTATGCAAGGCAGGTGTGGCTCTATAATCTATGCATAATGATTCCATCTAAAACTCAGAACAAAGACGATATTTCCTTGTATACATGGTTGGAAACTGAATCTGCTAAAGGCTGCAACCAGGTTGCCTCGGCTTTGCACCACTTCCTGTTGGAACTGGAAGAAAGGATGCCCAGCAACGCTCCTTCTACCATTCGTTTATTTTCTGACTCTTGTTCTAGTCTGAACGAGAATAGTGTGATAATGTTCATGCTTATTGCTTTCCTGGAAAGGGCTAAAAAATGTTCCCGCATTTCACATATCTACCCAATACGTGGGCACAGTTATATGCCTCCTGATAGAGTTTTTGGCAGAATTGAAAAAGAGTTAAGAAAAAAAAAAGAGAATATCTTGAACCCTGATGAGTAGCATCAGATATTACAAAATCACGGCTATGTGAAAGTGTTGTTCAGAGACTGGAACATTAAGGACTTGAAAGAAAGTGCGAAACAAACACTGAAATCAAAGCTTCCTTTCAAAATGAATACCCAGCGAATCATAGCATATTCCAAGCAATCAAAGGAAGCCCATAAGGTATGTGTAGAAGTTCAAAATACATATTCTGCTTTGCCTGTGGAGGTGGATGTGATGAAACCGCGCAGCAAGTCTTGCAGCGAATTTCTGCTTCGATCTCAAAATGTTCCCAAAATTAATAGAGTGAGCAAAGAAAAGAAAAAGGATGTTCAAAATCTAGTTAAATTGTTTGAAATTTCAGAAACTGCAAAAGAATTTTGCAAAGATGTACTAGAAGATACTAATAAAGATTAAAGCTTACTTATTCATATTGTTTAAAATTTCTTTGTATGTATTCAACATGTTTGTTATATAAATAAAACAAAAACTATTGTTATTGTAAATGTAGCAGTACTTAGTTTCTAAGTTTGTATCTAATAAAATAATCCTTATAAACATTAATTAGTTGGTTGTACAGTACATTATGTATTTCGAAAAGGTGAAAATAAATAAAATAGTATAAATTCCTAAATAGGAAGTAACAAAAACAATAAATGACAAAAATAACGAAACTTCATGTGCTAACTTCTCGCCCACGCAGAAAAGTTTATCAGCATCTATCGAGTTTTGAAAACACTCCGTGTTTTCAAACGTCAAATTTGCACTGGTTAAACTATGGTATTTGTTTCTTTTCACACTCAATGAGGCAGTTTCAGGAAGGAGAATTTAACGATTAATATATAGTTGCTGTGCAAATCAATTAGTATTGCCAATAAATAGAAAAAACCGTTTTTCTCAGAAACGCATCTATCGAGTTTTGAAAAAGCGCTTCTCAATTTCGAGCGTCGGTATTGGCTCACCGCCATTACAACAATCAAAACCAAGACACGTACTACATCATTAAAAGTGCACGAGCTGCATAATATCGTCGACGGCATCAAGCCAGTCAAACTCTGCACTCAATGGAGTCGACGAAGCGTTACCGGCTGTTTATCAAAACTGTACAGCGTTAAAACTCAAACATGATTTGAATACATCGGTTCCAACCAGCAGACGATCGTTAGGGATTTATCCGTGCGCGGACACAAACCGGTCAAGCGTGCACTTTCCATCTGATATCATTTCTGTGCAGTCCCTTTCTGACGCGTTCAAATTTAGCATAGCTTTTGACAGTTATCTCCGTTAAGGACAACATTGAAAGTAGGTATGAACAAAAGTCTGGAAGGAAGAATATGACGAAGAAAGAAACATGTTTCTCCAAATAAGACATTTTAAGAAATAAATATGCATGAAATATCGGAAAAAAGTTTAACAAATCAGGGTGTTTGACATTACCTATCCACTTTCTTTAATTCACATATTGACGACTTAGGAAGTAAAAATATAAAACACAATTAAAATGAAATAAAATATTAATGTATAAATATTTATAATAAATATATAAATATTTATATATGTAATAAAATATCAGTGTTTTGGTTTTCTCTCTCAATATGGTCCCTATTAGCCGGAACAAACAAATATTAAAAAATAAATGAATGAATAAATAAATAAATAGACAAGACAGATAAACAAATAAACGAAGAAATAAATAATTAAATAAATGCATTCATACACACAAAACAAACAGACAAATAAACAAATACAGTTTTATGTTATAGCTAACGGCTAATTTAGATTTATTTTCCGTTCAACGATCAGCTAGGATGGGATAAAAAACGTTGTGGCATATCGAGGCTTCTGCGCGCAGTGCCACCTAAAGATTACTTTCAACCAAGATTGCATGTAGCGAAGGGAAAATTGACCGCAGTAATGTTTTATTTTTTCCCCGGTCATGGGCGCCTCCAATAAAAGAAAGAGAAAAAAATACTGAAGACAGAAATGTTATACATTTTTGTAAGTTGTCTCATTTAATACCATTTAAACACCGATATATGGAAGGAATTAGGCATTACTAGTGAATTATTCTAGTTTGTAGATAAACTTCTCGTGAAATTTGGGCCTATGGGAAAGAAAGGGGAGACACCGGTATTTTTATTTTCGACCTACTATTAATGAAATACCAACTTAATCTGTAAACCAATGTTAGATTCAAAATGAGACTTTTATACTTATTTCAGGTTTTAAACAATGCTTTTTACAGACAGACTTGGGTTCTTTTCCAAATGTGCTTTCTTTTATTACCTTCTCTAGTACATATAGTGAGTAGGGGAATTATTGTATTTGACCCAAAATTTCGATATCGAGATTTCACCGGAAATGCGCGTTTTGAGGTCCCTAAATAAAAAAATATTTTTAGAAAAAGGTCGTGTGTGTGAGTGAGTGTGTGTGTGTGGGTGAGAGAGTGTGTGCGTGAGTGAGAGAGAGAGAGCATGTTTATGTGTCTGTGTCTGAACAGTATAACCTAAAAACGAGAGGTCGTTTAAAAACCAAAGTTGGTATTTAAGTTAAATATCTTTCAAGAATACGACATGGAGATTTTGAAGAAATTTTCTCCAACCTGAAAAACCTTTTAGGGGAAAATTTTGATTTTCTCAAAAATGGCTCTAACGATTTTGATTAAAATGGCATATGTTTAAGATATTTGTATGGCAAATGAAAGTACATTTGGAATTTTCTGTCTATAGTGCGTGTAGTCTTGTTTACTCTTCATGATTTTTACATTACTGCTAAACCGTATGAGATAGGCCAAGTCTTACTATACAAATACTGTAGATCTCGTTATAACATAATTTATGTCCAAATACAATTTTTTTTGGGTTGAACCATTTCGGAGGTATTCCTTGCTTTTTGTGTGAGTTATAGTTTTATATACTTTTCTCAAATGGAGGGTCGTTATTCGCTTTTTTATCTCTTGGCCATTTAAAGAGAACGGAATTGCAAAGCTTTAAAATATTTGACTATTGCCCAAAGCTTACTGCATTCCCATATTACCCCGGCACCTACAGGAAAATTACCGATGAGATAATTTCAACAATTATTATCTCTATTGATATGAAGAAGATAGAGGAATAAGAGTTTGTAAGAACAGTTAGTAGAAAAGTAGAGAAAGTCATGTGAGCACATTAGATTTTTTCTCTATCTTTTCTCCGCATTCCTGGGAAATCCCATTTGAATTCCGGATAATGGTTTGAACACTGTGATAATGCCTGTAGGTTCCAAGTTAAGAGTGTCTTTAGAATGGCAAATGTCTCAATGTGTTTCAAAGTAAAACCGAGGGCGAGGACCAACAAAAATCAGTTCTGGTCCTTTTTCATTGGGTCTACGTTTACTAAGGTGCACGCAATGTTTGATTTATCTTAATACTCAGAAGAGCAACTGATCAAGGATATGATGCCCTGTGACTGAATTATTCGCATGTTCTTAGATGATACTTCGTCTTAATAGGCTATGTGACCTTACTCTGGACTCGTGCGCACACGCATATATTATCGTATATCATTCAGGAAGATAAATAAAAAGTATCCAATCAAGAGACAGCCTGAAAATAAGAAGATAAAAATAATTTAGCGTAAATCAATATTATAGCGTCCTTCACCGTGACTCGATCACTGTGAGCCAGCATGCCATCTGGTGCACTCAAGCTTTGTTTCCCTTCATCTTACACCAAACCAGCAAATTCTGACACTGAACTTCAAGCTCACTTCCGTTATGGTTAATTAATTCGTTGATGAATTATTGTTATACTAACGCTATATTACTATAAATCGTGTTCACTAGTCATCAGCAGCAGACGAATAAACATAGGCACAACGCCTTACGTAATCTGTGATTTCAGTAGAACAGATTATTAGATTATTGACTTTATTAAACTTCAAAGATTTTAAAGACCCCGATTATACAGAAGGTGTTCAGGAAGAGGTTAAAAGCCCTATTCCTCCAATGTTAAATCTACTAAATTCATCAATTATTACCGTAGAAACTACTTAAGAAATCAGAATACTTTCACATGTAGACGAATGTCACCAAGGTTTGCCGATGCACTTCTATCCAATACGTTTGTTTATTATGAAAGACAGAATTAGTTTCTTAATTTAATCATGTTTATTAAAATTTATTGGGCTATACACTTTAAAATAACCAACCGTATCATTAACATTCACAGTAACACTATGTTGATAGGTAAAGTGGGCCCTTTAGTAGTTCAGGACTGTGTTAAAAGTAGAAAATTCTTTCGCTCAGTGCTCGAAAGCTTTTAACACGACGATAATGCCAACTTTGTTTTCTTGTGGAATATGACCATCGAGGCGATTTCAGAAGGCCGTAAATCTGAGTTTTCTCAAAAGATGAGTAAATTTAGAAAAAATTGAAAAATTAATAAAATTTCGTTACGCTATTTTCTTTATTTTATTACTTCCACTGCCTCCCTTATGAAGAATATTATGGTTTTGTAAAAGTCATGTTGCCAATACTGATGTTACGCAAGGCAATGAACATCGCAACCTGAAGACTATTATGACCATGAGAAAGGTAAAACAATACCATATATTTATATATAATCTATGGTATATCTATAAATATTCAGGACTGCCTAAAAATAGTGTATGATGTACGGGTTAAAAGGATTTCACTTTGTTCGTAGGTTTCCTCGAATTAGCCGGCGGCCTCGTTTCGGAATCACACCTACCCAAAAAAATCTGATGTGTTGCACTCACACGACTTTCTCTACTCTTGTACTAACCATTCTTACAAACTCTTATTCCTATATCTTCTTCGTGTTAGTTAAAATAAACATTTGTACAACTTATCTTATTGCTTATTTCCTTGTAGGTGCAAGGGGAATGTTAGAATACAGTGGGCTTTGTGCGATAGTCAAATCTTTTAAAGCTTTGAGATTCTTTGCACACTTAACATATAAAAAATGAACAACGATGATCCATTTCACGAAAGTTCTAAGTTTTCCAAAACTCACACACATAACAAGGAATATCTCCGTAATGCTTCACCCTACAAGAAACTTTATTTAGACATAAATTGTGTATTTTAGCAAGATCTACATCTTTTGTATAGTATGATTTGGTCTCTCTCTAACGGTTTACCAGTTATGCAAAAGTCGTCCAGAGAAAATACGACTGCAGGGGCTATAGCCAGAAAATTCAAGATATACATTTCATTTGTCATAAAAATATCTCAAACATATGACATTTTAATCAAAATCGTTAGTCATTTTCTAGAAAATCAAAAGTTTCGAAAAATTTTCCATGTAAAGGGTAGTTTAGGGTGGGGCTATTTTCTTCAAAATCTTCGTGTCGCATCCTTGAAAGACATTAAACTTAAATACTAGGTTTGGTTTTTAACCGACTTTTCGTTTTTAAGTTATGCTGTCCACAGACTGACACACACCCGGACCTTTTTCTAAAAATGCTTTTTTTGGATTCAGAGGGTCTCAAAACATATATTTCAGGTGAAATCTCGATATCGAATTTTTGGGTGGAATACCATACTTCCCCTACTTACCAGTAGAGAAAGTAAAAATGTAAGCTTCCTTTCAAGTCTTGTATCATAAATAACTATTTCCTGTAATCCCAAATTTTTATTTTGCTATTTTCGACAGTTTCTAAGAAATTAGATCGTTTCTGCCAAAATGTCATTTAAAGAAAAACCTGTTGAGAAATAAATTAAGGAAAAAATTCTCTCATAGATTTGCAGAGAAAGAAATCACAACGAGAGAGCCTGGGACGCAGTAACGTGTGCGGCTCGTATTCCGGAGGTCCCAGATTCAGATCTACCGGGCTGACCATGCCGATCAAAAACTTTTTCGTGGTTTTCCTCGGTCACCAAAATGCATTTCCATTGGAAAAAGAAAGCAATAGAACGTGGAAGATTGCCCACCAGGAGCTATAGGAATTGCTCATTCTTCAGGATGGGTTCAAAACCATATGTTTATTCATTGATTTACTCACTTCATTGCACACACTAAACCATCTGAGGCTTCTCCAATATTGCTAATTCTAGATGATCACTATAGACATACCCGTAACACAGATGTCATAGAGATGGCTAGAGAAAATCGTGTAACTATTTTGCCACTTCCACCCCATTCTACACACAAGTTTCAACCGTTAGATAAGACATTCATGGGGTCATTTAAGAGTTATTACAGTGAAGAAATTAGTATGTATACAAAATCAACTGTGCATCCAGTGTATGAGGTTGGAGTCAAAGTCGTTGCAGGTGCCATCCGGCATCCCACAGAGGGCCTGTCGCCTTTCGGCGCGCCTATTGGGGCTCCAGCGAACCCCGGGTCCAGACTAGAGTCTGGTCCCTTGGCTGCGACCATGTGGGCCTGCGGTTTCGTCTGTCTGTCGGTCTGTGCCGAGTCACTGGTCTGAAGCTTGTCGCTCATCCCCAATTGCTGGTCTGGAAGGGCTCGGTGAGTCTCCTCCAGTAGACAAGCAAGTAAAGGGCTGATGGTCTCTGCCTCCCCCTTGTCGGAGGACCTCCGGTAAAGCTGGCTTTTGGTTGTTATGCTGTCTTCTTGGTCTTCTCGGTGTACCCTAAAACTTGCTTGCCAAGTCTCTTATAGGGTACACCGTGTGCTGTAGCCTGGCTTGGTTCTGATGCGCTCCACCACAGTTGCGGCAGTCTCGTCGCTCCCTGGCAAAGCTGTTGTCGCTCGATCCACCAATCCCAAGTATAACGTAGACGCACGTCTGGACACGAGCTTCGACCAAAGCCGAATGATGGCGATGATGAATGTTTAAGAGTTATTACAGTGAAGAAATTAGGATGTATACAAAATCAACTGTGCATCCAGTCTATGAGGTTGCAGAGCTCCTGAAGACGGCATACATTAAGGTCCAAAGTGGCGAAATTGCCATCAAGCTTTTCTGCTACAGGAATTTATCCTCTCAACAAAAACGTCTTCACCAAAGCCGACTACATAGCAGCCCAAGCAGAGGGGCAGCATAGTGAAGGGTACTGAGCCTTTGTTGCTGGCTTCTGCAGGTTCATGTGCTGTTTCTGTATCATCAAAAGTTCTTTCAACTTCATCTGCTGGTCCTTCGATTTCATCTCCTGCATCTTCAGCTTCGTCTGCTGATCCTACAACTTCATTTGCTGATCCTTCGACTTCATTTATTGGTCCTTCAACTGCGTCTCTTGGTCCTTCAGTTTCATATGCTGGTCCTTCAAATTCATTTCCTGATCCTAATACTTAATCTGGGTTTCCGCATATCAACGAGTATTACAAACTAAAGAACCTGCGTGTCATCTCAAGTCCCCATCATTAAAAAGAAATGAGGTCAGCAACGGAAGTCGCAACAATAAAAAACATTACAGCATCACCCTATAGAATGAACTCACTGAGTCCTTGAAAAGGAAGTAACAGACCACAAAAGGAAAGGATGCAAAGAAGAAATTAAATTTTAAAGAATGAAAAAATCTAAGAACAAAATGGAAAGATGTGACTCAGAATCTGATGAAATTGAAATTAACTCTGGAGATAGTGACATTGATACTCCTGTAGGAAAAGTAAACTCAGATAATGATTATTATTACTGTTCATTTTGCGATGAGCACTTTTCAGAAGGCACTAGAGAACTGTGGATTCAGCGTCTTATTTGTTTTCAGTGGGCATATATTGAATGTGCAGATGCAGAAAAAGGTGAATATATGTGTGATTTCTGCAAATAATATACTTCAGAAGCTTTCTTGATCATTCGAGAAGTTTAAGGTGGCCAGCGTATTTATATAAGTTCAAGAAAGGTCCATGTTACGTCATCCTCGCTGTATAAGGAGGTGAGACGAGGAGAGGAGTTAGTAGTTATTACAGATATGAGTAGTTGGAGTTAGTTCCTTGGTTTTAGTGTGTATGTGTGTTTGTGTGTGTGTGTCAGCTCCGCGATTACAGTCGTCGTGAGAGAACCGGAGCACCATGAAGGAAGATAACGACGCACTTAATGAGTGTCGAGTGATTGTATCGTCATAGTTAGCTGTTTGAGAGACAGAGAAAGTGAAGAAGCACAGAGAGGAGTGAGTCAAAATTACCTGAAGAGAACGGTTGCGAGTTTTAATATCCCGAAGGACTGTAGACTGTGTTAACGTCGAGAAGAGAACTGTGTGTTTGTGCAAAAGCTTAGAAGGAAAATAAAGTGAGAAAAAAGTAACTCGATTGGATTTTGTCGTTTTTGTCACAATATCAAATTACAGAGAAAGTTCCTATTAATGAGACCACCAAAAAGTAAATATATTTTGGCAATTTTCGCAATTTGGTCCCCTCTTAAATACCTTTGAAGGGTACAGATGAATCAGTGACTTTAGGTATACCGAAAACTCCATTATATGGCATTTACCTATTAGAACGGAGTACCTATTTCCTTTGCTACCACTACTTTGCTAGCTACATTTCAGCCCTATTTTCTTTCAGCACTAAGGTGGTAATCAAGAGCTTTCCCACTTAGTCTAAGGCAAGTTTTTATTGGAACGTAACTCAGAGTCAGTCAGCCGTCTTACTTTTTGTGTGCGTTTATGGAGCTTCTGGAAATGGGCTATCAATTTGTTATTTATTCGTATTGTATAGAGTTCCGCCTTTCCGATGTGAATAATACATGAAATTGAGATTGAAGTGTATTTAGTACGGAACAACAAGTAGTGTAGTGGCAGCCGCACATCAAAGGAGGCTTAAGGTCAGCTACCTCAGCTACTGAATTGTGATTCAGTTTATAGTGACATAAAAAGTAACTGAACTTGTTATTTGTCGCAATACATTTCCGACTGCTCCTGACTGGATCCCTTCCTTCTGTCTCTGAGTAGTCCTTCAACCCTTTAATGGACAGCGAGACATATGAGCAACATAAAAACTTCTCAAGTTTTGAGATGTTTCAATGGTTCTTTCTTTCTAATTTCTTATTGTACTAATTTAAATAAATGGAATTCAAGTATTTGCACTGTTTTACATAATATTGTAAAATTACTATATTTTCAATAAAACTGTAGTATATTTTTAAGAATAAGAAGCAAATTCCATGCAACTGTAGTTAAATATAACCCCGTCAGCATCCAAATGCGCCATTACACCGGTTATTTTACTTGGGCCCTCCCCATTCTTTAGCACAGGCACATTTGACTGCAGTTGCTGGGATTTGATCTCGCAACGTTTGGCTTTAAACAGATGGCCAGTACCTGTATCATCTGTCGCCCTAATGATCATGGCTATTTAAATCGCTTCAGCTGAGGTGTCTCCTAAAGGGATATAAAAACTGGTTTATGAATTAGAGCAAGAACGGCATATGTAGCGAAATAACTAGTCCATTAAAGGGTTAATATACTATTAAATTACATCCTTAAAACAGTTATTTGTTTAAACAAATAGATATGTTACATCCACATAGCGTTCCCTACTCACTCTTCTACAAATTATTCCTTCAAAAGCGTATTACCTCCTTTTTATCCAGATATACTTTCAATTCACATTTAAAAATGTTGCTGTACCATGCTAGTAGACTGAGTAGAGAAAGCTACACGTGGACTTTGAAAAGCCACACTCTTTGCATGACCAAGAGAAAAAGAAACGAATAATGACTTACTATCCGGTATAATTTTTGAAAGTTTAAGCCTATAACAAAGGAATATCTTAGAAAAATTAAACACACAAAATATTTAATTGGCGTATATTGTGTGCTTTAACGATATCTACATATTTTATGTAATAACATTTCGATAATTTGTTTACCTACCAATATGTAAGATTCAGAATGAACAAGACTTCAGGGCCTATTCTCGGAAAATTCAAGATATGTATGTACATATCTTCAAATATACTAACTGGTTAGGCCCGTGTAGCACCTGTCTGCTGCGTAAGGGGTCCCGGGTTCGATTCCCGGCTGGGAGGTTTGGCGTTTTCCTTTCACTAGGATTATTCCCTATTCTCCCTAGAATCTGGAAGTATGAATGGGAATGCAAATGTGTGTGTGGCTTTAATGTAAAAGAAAAGTAATAGAAATCCAAAGATCTAAACTACAGTTAAGGAATGAACACCATTGCCCTTAAGCAATTGTTCCAAGAGGTTAAAATCCGCCGATATTGTCTTCAATGTTAGAGGCGACATATAAATGGGACGGTAAAATAAATAAATAAATAAGTAAATAAGTAAGTAAGTAAGTGAGTGAGTGAGTGAGTGAATGAGTGAATGAGTGAATGAGTGAATGAGTGAATGAAGGAATGAATGAATGAATGAATGAATGAATGAATGAATGAATGAATGAATGAATGAATGAATAAATAAATAAATAAATAAATAAATAAATAAATAAATAAATAAATAAATAAATAAATAAATAAATAAATAAATAAATAAATAAATAAATAAATAAATAAATAAATAAATAAATAAATAAATAAATAAATAAATAAATACATAAATACATAAATACATAAATAAATAAATAAATAAATAAATAAATAAATAAATAAATAAATAAATAAATAAATAAATAAATAAATAAATAAATAAATAAATAAATAAATAAATAAATAAATAAATAAATAAATAAATAAATAAATAAATAAATAAATAAATAAATAAATAAATAAATAAATAAATAAATAAATAAATAAATAAATAAATAAATAAATAAATAAATAAATAAATAAATAAATAAATAAATAAATAAATAAATAAATAAATAAATAAATAAATAAATAAATAAATAAATAAATAAATAAATAAATAAATAAATAAATAAATAAATAAATAAATAAATAAATAAATAAATAAATAAATAAATAAATAAATAAATAAATAAATAAATAAATAAATAAATAAATAAATAAATAAATAAATAAATAAATAAATAAATAAATAAATAAATAAATAAATAAATAAATAAATAAATAAATAAATAAATAAATAAATAAATAAATAAATAAATAAATAAATAAATAAATAAATAAATAAATAAATAAATAAATAAATAAATAAATAAATAAATAAATAAATAAATAAATAAATAAATAAATAAATAAATAAATAAATAAATAAATAAATAAATAAATAAATAAATAAATAAATAAATAAATAAATAAATAAATAAATAAATAAATAAATAAATAAATAAATAAATAAATAAATAAATAAATAAATAAATAAATAAATAAATAAATAAATAAATAAATAAATAAATAAATAAATAAATAAATAAATAATCAATGAATCAATAAATAAATCAACCAATAATAAATAAGTATATAAATTAATTAACTAAGTAATTAATAAACAAATAAATAAAACGTATACCAATAAGGAGCATATTCTCTTTTGAGCTGCAGGTGTTGGTAGAATGTGAAATTTTTGCTGATACTTAGGTAAATGTCGGAGTTGAGTACATGTTGTCCTTGTGTTGTTTTCAAATTTCATTGTGTAAACGACATAAAGGTAACTGTCGCAAGGGGCTGCCAAGAACGTCTAAAACCAGCAGTTTTTATTAGTTTTTAAAACTCCGGCGCAGATTGTGTGAACAGCTTTTCAAGCGGTAAAACCTGGGCTAGCTTTCTCCTCCTGGTTTATAAGTGTGCAGCAGTAAATTGTTACATCTTTCGTAACTAGTATTTTTGTCGTGACTTAAAGAGTAATTTGACTTCATCTGGTGTAATTTAAACCTAATTTCTATTGATAAGGTTATTGCGATCGTTGTGTTAAGTACAATGCGATTACATTTTAGCTTAGCAATGTTGTAACAACCAGAAGCATAATTTACTATTAAAAATCAAAATAGGATGCTACAGAATTAGTATATATACATGTGCGAATTATATGTAATGTACAAAGATTTTATTTATTTGCATTTTACGTAATACATTTCAAACATAAGATGTTTAGTTAGTCAACACAGAAATAAGAATAACTTTGTACATCCTTCACTCGCATTGTTGGAAAAGAGCCGCACTTCTATTTTAATGGTTAGCCCGGAAAGGGTTGCTTGTGGGTGGAGAGATGCCTAATATCAGGACAGCAGGTATTATTATAGTTACAGTTTCAAGTCCCAAACTAGAGATATGACACGTCAGATTTCCGCTTTTTGTATCAATGTGTACAATAAGGTTTCCATTGTCCTTATCCTATAGACTGTGAATTCCTCTTCATTCACTACGAATTTTCTGTAATCTAGGAACATCTAAGACATTCTTCAAAAACAAGATCCCGGAACAAACACATATTTCAACTACTTCCTAAATTTATTACATCATTCATATCTTTACCTACGTTGTCTGCTTGCATAGCTGTTTTAGACAAAGATAAATATACTCATGACATTCTGTAGACTACCTTTAGTAAATGAAGTATATCTCAGTTTTATATAATATTTTTTAAAAAATTAGTCATCTTAAAGGTCATTCCTCAAACCTTTTAGGTGATTAACCCTCTATTGCCTGAATTATTTTGCTACATATACCGGTCTTCCTCTAATTCGAAACCGGTTTAGATTAGGCGGTCTGGGAGGCCTTCAGCCTGCTGGCTCGGCAACCGCAGTCAAATGTGCCTGTGGTAAAGGACGGGGAGGGCCCACGTAAAATAATCGGTGTGATAGCACGCGTGGATGATGACGGGGTATCATTTGACTGCGGTTGCATGGATTTTGCTTCTTTTCTTTAAAAAAAACACTACAATATAAATTGTAAAAAAAAATACTTTTTTACAATTCAAACCGTGTCAAATATGTATTTTTAATTGGTGACAGACATTATAACAAGAATATAGTAGAAAAAAAAGTTAAAACTAGTACAAATAGGAAAAAAAGCTTATGTATCTTATAAGACACACCAGGAATTAAAGGGTTAAAATCCAGGTCTGATGATGGACAGCTGGCCTTATTAATGAAGTCACCTTCCTGTTTAGCCATCTATTTCTGTCTCTATTTATTTTTTATGATCAAGAAGATATGGAATAAATAATTAGAAAATTATAAGAAGAGCACAATAAATAGGGACTAAACGTCAGCACATCTAAATTCAAGTATTTGGTGATTGGAGACACGAAATAAGATTTAGAAATGGAAGGAGAAAATGCAGTTAAATGCCACAATGAAGCAGTATACTTAGGGATTAAAATAAGCAACAATGGAAAATATGATGAAATCAAACGCAGAAATAATAATGGGAAGTATACAATTTCAACACTAAATGGAATTCTATGGGACAAAAATTTTAGCAACAAAGCAAAGAGACATATTTATAATAGTATTGTCAGAAGTATAATTACGGCGCTGATATGTGGCCACTTACACACACCACACAAATTAAATTACTGGCAACAGAAATGGACTTCCGGCGGCCAGCAGTGCAAACTCGCGAAGAGATAAAACAAGAAACTACGTCATTAGGAATTTTATGGTAGTAAAAATCAATAATTTTGAATGAGATTACACTCAATTGAAATAGAATGGACATGTAAGAAGAATGGCTATAGAGAATATCGAAAAATGTATTGGAATGGGTACCACCAAAAATCGGAAGAGAGGACGATCATCAATAACTTGGAAGGATAGTGTCATACATACATTGAAGAAACTGAATTTGGAAGATGAACAATCCAACAACCGAGAAGAATGGAGAAGGGCTATCGGAAGATGTGTTCATATTCTAAAAAGATGAATAATTTTTATTCTATAGGCAGTATTGAACATCTATCCAACATTTACCTGCAACTGAGGGATATCACAATACGTCTTCAATGAGATTTGGCGGTACATGAGGTTTGAACTCAGTACTACATGTTCATCTCTTAGTATGCTATGCTGCAATGATATATCCAAATATTAGAATGCTGTATTTGGGAATAAACTAGGCAATGTTCCGGAGAATGAAAACGCATTATAACATCGCAATCATTATTTGATTATTTTTAGAACATACTTGAACCCAATCTGTGCTAATTTCAAATTTCACGTTCTTATTCCGAAAAAGGCCAATCAGCGAAAGCTTTCGTTTCGAAACCGAGTAGAGAAGCCAACCTTTATTCACCTTCACTGAAAATCAGTCAGAGCATAGTAAGGTGACAGAGCAAGTCTTGCATTAAAACTCTTTGAACTGTGACAATCTTCAAGGCTGTGATCAACACGAAGATTAAGTGTTCAACATACAAGAGATCTGAGATAAATATTCGGAACCAACAGCGAAGAGAAACAAACAACTTGTCAAACTAATGCAATCGCACATCTAACGAGCACCAATTATAAATAATTACAACACCAGTACAAACTGTGGAAGTGGTTTGAATTTTGATAAGATTTACGAGAAGAACTTAATAATGATATCCAAACTGCTCACTATAGTGGTATTCGAAGGACACCACTGCAATTTTAAATTAGTTGATATATGATATACCTAATGCATATTACGATAAAACCATTATTGTGTGAAAACTTCTCATAATTTGCATGAATCCATATGTTAAAATTGCATGACTCTCTTAACTACTGTCATTTATTACTTTTTCTACTGGTAAGTAGAGGAAGTATTGTATTCCACCCAAAAATTCGATGTCGAGGTTTCACCATAAACGCGCGCGCACGTGTGTGTCTGACAATTTGTCTCTCAGTCTGTGGACAACATAACTCAGAAAGGAAAAGTCGGTTAAGAACCAAAGTTGGTATTTAAGTTTAATGTCTTTCAGGGATGCGACACGAAGATTTTGAAGAAAATAGCCCCACCCTGAACTACCCTTTACATGGAAAATATTTCAAAATTTTGATTTTCTTGAAAATGGCTCTAACGATTTTGATTAAAATGCCAAATGTTTAAGTTATTTGTATGACAAATGAAATTTATATTTTGAATTTTCTGGCTATGGCATATGTAGTCGTTTACTCTGGATGACTTTTGAATAACTCGTGAAAGATAAGAGATAGACAAAATCGTACTATACAGTGTTCTCGTTAAAACACAATTTTTGTCCAAATATTTTTTTTTTTTTTGTAGAGTGAACCATTTGGGAGATATTTCTTGTTATTTGTCACTATTGGAAAACTCAGAACTTTGGTGAAATGGAACATCGTTGTTTATTTTTTTATTTGCTAAGCGTGCAAAGAGAACGGAATCTCAAAGCTTTAAAAGATTTGACTATCGCTCAAAGCCTACTGTATTCTAATATTCCCCATGTACCTATAAGGAAATAAGCAATAAGATAATTTGTACAAATGTTTATCTCAACTAACACGAAGAATATATAGGAATAAGAGTTTGTAAGAATGGTCAGTACAAGAGTAGAGAAAGTCATGTGAGTGCAACACATCAGTTTTCTTTTATTACTATTTAAAAATTATTTTTACAAAAGCTCAGGTTCTCTACATCATCTGATGGCAAAACATACCACGTATAAACTATAGCGCACACGTGCATCACTTATTTGACATCTTATATTCTTTGCGCGATAGTAGAAGTACTTATGTACTTATGTCCCGGGCTTCGTAGTTTAACTAACTAGTTCTCAGTGTTGTAGGCCCCCGGGGAATGAGTTTCAAGTTGTAGCCGTTAGAGAGCTGCCCTCTGCTGTCGTCTCTCCTGAGGTTCAACCACCCTTAGTAGTCTTTCACTTCACCTTAGTAGCCTCTCTGGGGAGGGGAGGTGAATGGGGGGCAGGGGAGGGGCGTCTCATCAGGGTTATAGGCAGGAAAGAGTTGCTAAGTTCCCACTATTCCGAACTTCTCAAAGTCATAGAGCCATACCCCATACTAACCTGCGTCTACATTATCTATATTATCATCCTTGATATTTCCCACCTGGAGTAGCCATTTTTGTTTTACCATACTTATGCTGGTAATATTTTGGAGCATTAATATGCATTGGGAATGCTTGAGTTTAGAAGACGAAAGTATAAACCACAAAAGACATTAAATATAATATTATGTAACTACACTAACGTTTTAATATAGGGTCTTCAATACATGTGGCAACCCGTTCCGCGGGCTCTCTCCATTGCGAGAGAGAACCAAGAGTCGCTGGGAAAATGTTGCTGCCAAAGAAGCACTAAAATCCATACCTCATTGTAGATGCAAGAAATATTGATTTCTGATCTCAAACAGGTAAAAGCGTTGTGCCTCAGGCGCCTAAGCTCAGCAGCTTGTTCTAGCTCTCGTACACTATAGGGACTTAGTGATAACATCATGCAAGAAACCACAGCCATATATTTTAAAGACCTGATAGTTTAAAGTAAAATATTGCTCTTGTAAATAAAAAAAAAAAAAAAAAAAAAAACTTTTTTTTTTCGAACTTCAAATGAAAGAAACTATAGGTCTTTAACAGATACTTTCTGGGGCTTTGCCTTGTTACTGTCACAAATGGTAGATAAGTAGAGGAAGTATTGTATTCCACCCAAAAATTCTATGTCAAAATTTCTCCGGAAATTATGTTTTGAGACCCCCTGAATCATAAAAGCATTTTTAGAAAAAGGTCCACACACACACACACACACACGTGTGTGTGTGTGTGTGTGTGTGTGTGTCAATCTGTATACAGCATAACTCAAAAACGAAAAGGTGGTTAAAAACCAAAGCTGGTATTAACTTTAATGTCTTTCAAGGATGCGACACGAAGATTTTGAAGGAAATAGCCCCACCTCTAAAGTACCTTTACATGGAAAATATTTCGAAAATTTTGATTTTCTTGGAAATGGGTCTAACGATGTTGATTAAAATGCCATATGTTTGAGATATTTTTACGAAAAATGAAATTTATATTTTGAATTTTCTGGCTATAGTCTATGTAGTCCTGTTTACTCTGGATGCCTTTTGAATAACTTGTAAACCGTAACAGATAGAGAAAATCTTACTGTACATAAACTGTAGTTCACGCTAAAACACAGTTTATGCCTGAATAAATTGTTTTGTAGAGTGAACCATTTCGGAGATATTCCTTGTTATTTGTTTCATATGCAGAAAACAAAAGTTTCGTCAAATGGAACATTGTTCATCTTTTTATATGTTAAAAGTGCAAAGATAACGGGGACTCAGAGCTTTAAATGATTTGTCTATCGCACAAAGCCTACTGTATTCTAATATTCCCCTTGCGCCTACAAGGAAATAAGCAATAAGATAATTTGAACAAATGTTTACTTCAAATAACACGAAGAAGATATAGGAATAAGAGTTTGTAAGAATGGTTGGTACAATAGTAGCGAAAGTCATGTGAGTGCAACACATCAGATTTTTTTAGAAGGCAAATCCCAAGTAATTCTTATTTCTATGCGCTGGAGTATCATTTTATCCATTTCGTGCACTTATCGTCCGCTATGGCTCGGGTTACTAGACATTCGGAAATTTCCGGACATGCCCTACCCTTTAACCATTTGTTTGGCGTCTGGAGGCGGGGATTTTGAAAAGTCTCTAATGTGCTACATTTTCAGAAACAAACCGTGATCACTAGAGAATAAATTGGCAAAATGGAAATGTAGGTATAATTGGTTATTATCTGCAACAGCAACTCCTTATGGCAACATGCCTACACCGTCTACTACCTAAGAGTATAGGTACTCATGCATTACTAACATTGAACGAGAGATTAACAACGTAGCATTAACACCCTGAAGTAAGCGGTTGCTGTTCTATGGAGACAAAGCAAGACAATGCTTTACTTTAACTCCTCCGTTTGCATTTTGGTTAACGAAGAATAAGAAAGTGGAAAGTTAGCAGTTAATTCACAGTGCTTTTGTTACAAGCCGAAATGTTGAAATGAAAATGCAAATTCAGTGACGCATTGTTGTTAAAGTATAAGTGTTGCAAGACAGGAAGAAGGGAGCATGTTCCTGCACAGAATACTAATGTTGAAAGAATGTTTTCAGTAATAAGAGCACAGTGAACAAATGAAAAGAACAGATTATCTATCAATTCAGTTCAAATATATTGTTTTAATCAATCATGATTTTAAAAGCTGCAATGGTGCAGAATTTCTTAATTATATTTCAAGCAAGCTAGATGTTTTGGGCAAGATTAGTTCTTTAGAGATATGACTATAATGATCACATTTAGCATCGTATGTTTCAAGACATTAAGACCGATAATGTCCTACAGTTCCATAAATAATCTGGTAATCCTAATCTGGTAACATACTCGATAAATCACTAAAAGGAAGAATGTTTCCCAATAGTCTCATTACAAATGCTGACATAAGCTACGAAAATTACCGGAAACATTTTTAATATTACTATAGACGGCAACCTTGTGTTAAGTAAACATACTTATTGGGCGTTTCTCATTTCGGAAACAATAGGGAAATTTACGGAGTACGTATGTATGTGAATAATGTCGTTTGATCAGCTCCTCCCCCCCTCCATCTCGTGTAAAGTTGCTAGAAACTTTGGTAATCGATCGGAAGATGCCTAGGGACACAGTTTAATTCTACCACTCTACTACGTTGTAATTGACGCCCAAAGGTGAGAATGTAATCACATGGGGCAGACCACGCCTAAGCGTGTCGGCGTGATCAAATATGTCTCATGAACAGCCTCGCTTTGCTTGGCTGGTGTCCAGAATGTCATCATCTTCAATTGGTATTATTAAACCTGTACGCCATAAAAATTTAAACTTGCTACGCCAGAATCAAAATTACTATCCTGACTTCATTACAGGTATTTTTCTGGTTCGCTACAAAGATAAAATATCAGACAGCGTCAGAATAACCGAAATAAAAATTACAGGTAGCTTCTTGCTCGTATTAAAATTCGGCATTCCTTGATAATATCTTGCTCACAATCTCGTAGAGTTTGTGTTTTCTTTCCTTTGAATGGCAGCAATACCTCATTACGAAAATATGCATAATATAACGCATCTAAAACTATTTACAGCACACAAAATCGTTTTAGTATCACACAATAGTATATTGCAATATAAGGATGGTAAATGATTTTTACTAGACCGAGATGATTGGGAGATAATTGATAATTTAACATGGCGTATGAACGAAATGTTAAATACTGACCTTGAAATATAATATTCAGCTCTCCATGGTATCTTGATGGTTGAACTTAATTAGCATATATCAACTATAGCATCTTTCATATCTCTCTTCAGATTTTTCAGGCATGAGAGAAGCACAGCTTATTTTCCAATTTCCTTCGATTTCAGAATCAACTCACTTGTTCAAGTTAGCCACCATTCCAGTGCTTTATTCTTTTCAATTATAACGTATGCTATATAATATGTAAGAGGACAATTATTGAGCTGGTAAAAATCAACAAGTAGGTTTCATTATATTTCATTATGTATTAATGAAAATATTGCCAACAAGGATGTGAAAATGCCTTAAAGTACGTAATATAGGACAGCAGGTTAAGTTGTACCTAGATGTGAATATGGGATAAGTCAATTACCTTCAATATCAACATAACCGGAAAGGCCTCCCAAAAAATTAATTATTCCACTATGTTGCGCTTTTCATATCTACTCTTTGCCAAAACAAGCTCATATTGAAGCTATTTGTTATAAAGTTGCTCAGTGGACATGTATTCTTCAGCGTTACGTTTCCTTCCTCTTTCCTATCATTGGCAAACATACACCTTCGAATGAGTCAAACAAGTAATGTGCAATGCAAGGATAAGCGACAAAAGCGATATAAACATAATAGATGCACATGCTTTCTACATCCTGAGAGGCAGCTTTAAACAGTAGGATCCTCCCATATGCTTGTTGATAAGAATTTGCATACCTTCAGATGTATTAACTCTGTTACGTAATATATTTAATTCATAGGTTATTATTATGTTAATCTGACGCTTGTCGTTGAATATATTAAGATAAGTGATCATGTTAAATAAGGAACTATTTTGCATTGCATAACAACATATTCCGACAGCAGGCAATGAGAGGTGACTAATCACATGACAGAAGAGATTACGCGGCAAAGTTACATGGAGCAGAACTTAGGTTGCACGCATGATACGTAAGAAAACTACTATTCTCAGGCAGCGGCACGCAGTCACCACAAGTGGGGCCAGAGGAGAAGGGTTTACAGTGCGCAAGCAACCTCACTATCCGTCCGCAGCTGCCCGAACCACTGCTCTGACAACCGAACCTGGAAGATGGCATTGGAAAGAAAAGAAAGGAAATCGAAGCTGTGGAGCGAAATTAAGTACATCAGCATTCACCTAAGTGACAAAGGGAAACGGCGGAAGAACCCAACTCAGAATGCACGGTCGTCAGGGATCGAACCCGGGACCTCCTGAATGCGAGTCATATACGTTGCCGCGGTGGGACTTCACTTGGTTTTAAGGTTCCTTGAATAATCACTTATAATTCATGATTTTTAGAAGTGCTTTCCAAAATATTTATAGTACTTACAAGTAGAATACTATCCCGCTACTTTCGTCACACAACAAACGTACCTTTAAGTTAATGATCTGCCTAAAGTCACGATCTTATTTATTCGTAGCACTATGTTTAACCTTTGGAATGTTTATACGCAAGAGACAAGCGAATATTACGAATGCAAATAGAGATATTCACTTCGGAGCGTGTGCAGCCCTACAACCTATGGTTGCCGTAGTACAGTTACGTTCGAAAACTGGTTCGCGAGATCGCAAGGAGGTTTCTGTTTTTCTCCGTAAAGTTTCCACAGTTTTGTGGTATTTGATGTGGACTAATTCGCATACTATGGCTGACATTTAATGGTAGGTGGCAGGAAAAGCTGGTCAACAGAACATCCAATCAGAGGCTGTGGTATTGTATAGTTATAGAGTTGTTAAATCACGCTGTAAATCCGGTGATATAAATATAATTTGCGCCCATAAAGTTTATTTGCATAACAGGAAAGAGAATAGTAGCTATCAGCCACCATTAAATTCTGCATCTTCCACAATTTAAGACAGGTCTGTGTAAATCATATGTAGTAAAAACTAATCAATTCCCATTCGTTGTAAATAAATTTAAATAATATGGTTTGTGCAAACTTGAAAGCCAAGTGGCATAATAATGATGGTTGGAATTAAAATGTCTTGCTGTATAGCATAGATGGGGAGAACTGACTCACTGTGTCACTTACCATACACCGTAGTTTTAACCCCATCCACTACCTCACAGCGATTAGCTACCAAACCACGCCTCCGCTATTGTCTGCCCACCTCAGAGAATCGGCCAGTCGCACAAATTGTGTCAGTAAGTGGAGAGGGTAAATACTCGATGGCATTCGTGTCACCCCTCTTCCCCATGCCAATTCCGAAGCCAAAAGGGGAACAAGATTGGAAATGAAAGGACTGTTTGATTTTTTAATAATAATTGAAAATGCTGCAAATCTCACGAAAACATTTTGCCATGTGACTGACCACCAGAAGAAGACGAGTTAGAGGAATGTGTAAATATTTTCTGTCGTCCGTATCATTTTGTGCACGCAAATATGATACATAACACACAGTGCTGTCAGACAAATGCGTAATACCCATCACAGCAGTGACATACAAGTATCAGATGTGGCAGCATAGGTGATTCACATGCACACATACACACATTTCGTAATAAATAAATCGGCTACTGAGCAGATTAACTGTTCAAGCCTCCTCTCATACTTCAGATCCTTCTCGCCTTCTGTGACCAGACGGTGCAAGACTATTCCTTAAAGCGAAATAAACCTTTTCTTATGCGTGATTCCCTAAATACTGTCACCGCGCCCGCCGCATCTAATTGCCGACAGCCGCAATTGTCACCCATCGCATTATTGTCGGCACTACCGCAAAGGAGCCGAAGGAAAGAGACAGAGAATGGCCGCATTGTTGGGGCGCTTGCCGAAAGAGAGGAAAGGATAGATTCTTCTGGAGTCTTCTACTTTGTATCTCGCCGCAATAAGTGAACGTTCCTGAAGCTTCCAGAATAGTGCCTGGGAGATATAAATAGCGGTAAAGTGTGAGAAGAGGAGTCAGACGTATGTGAAGGTTGAGTAGTCGTGCCGACGGAGACGGACAGACGATGTGAAGAGTTGTGCCGACGGAGAAGAGTTAGTTCTTTGTGTTACGAATTCGGAGTCGTGCTGTTGGAGAATCGGAAAAGACTTTCTTGCTGTTGCAACGAGTGTACAAGTTACTGTTTACGGAAATAAAAGTGTTTCTTTAATTCGACTACATCTGTCTACTTTACACCCAACAAACAAAAGTCACAATACAATGCAGGACTATTTCTATGTCAAGTTTTTATGCTAAGAAGTAACCTAATAGAAGTACAGGTATGTTCTTTTCTTCGTCACATCAATAAAGCACGTTTATCTGCCTCACTATTCAATAGCATTGGCTCTGGTGTCTCTAGCTACTGCTGCACATAGCACGACTTAGCATTGTAATATTTCAGTTTCGTTGAATACAATAGAGAATAGGTACGTCAGTGGCAATTAAACAGAAAAGTGACAACTGAGCATTCTTCAAAACCTGTGCCTTAGTGCGCCTAGTAATACCCTACAACAGGACCTCCCGAAGCTTAAAATCACACCGGGTGCAATACAAGGTGCAGTTTCCTTGCACCGTGCATCGTGGCGACTCGTTTAACCTCGGCCCAACTCGTGGACTGCGGAGCGAGGAAGCCTGCGTTGATAAAGACAGCTTGGTTATCAGTAAAATGGATATGTATAATACAAACATCTAATAATGGAGCAACCTGCTCCAAAGCAAGCAAAGAATGCCCAAAGCCCATTTAAACCAGAGTGGGAACTTCGTTCTCCTGAAAGTCATGACCTAGAGCCAAATAGCTTATTTGCAGTACAATAATTATATGTGTCAGAAAATCATTTGTTGAAAGACATTATAGCAGAGTACACATATGGTGAAATCATAGGTGACACTAGAGAGAAGTAAATTAAAGGGCTTGCTGCAGCTTGGAGAAGAATATTCTTTATCCAAAAATAAGGTTTGTACAGTATTTTCTAGATCATTAAAACGAAAAATAAGATTTGTTATTAGAAGCTAAAATAACTAATTCAACACTGTGCACTGCACGTAAACATAACGCAGTAAACATAACCGCTGAAATTGTGGAAGGGGTAGCGAGCAAGACATAGAAGAGTAAAGAAAGAAGGATTGTATGTTTGTACCGAGGTTAGCTTTTCATAGTCGCATTTTGCACCTTGCACCACGCAATGCATCGGTGCATGCACCCTGAGAGGCCTTGCCTACGTGATAGGAGCTGAGAGTGCTCCCTAAATCATGCTGCATTTGTTACATATAAATTCCCTAGCATACTATTTGATTAACGTTAATAATATAATACTAAAATGAGAACCTTAGGGATATGAAAGGTTTACATTCTTTAGCTGGTCGTATCGGACGAAGACTGATTGTATGAAATAATTGCTTAAATATTTCCAAAATTCGTTTTCTAAAAGAAGGGACAGTCTCGGAAAAACTCTCAGCCAGATAATCCATCCCAACAAGTTTCGAAGTCTGAACTTGCAATGTGTCCTCATACCACAATAGAATGAATATTTTTTTCCAGATCTTAAACTGCTGTCTTGAGACATATATTGTGTTTACAGGAAGTTATGACCAGTTCGTATTCCGCTCCCAGTATTTCACTGCAAATGCAAGCGTTTTTCTCATTAAGCAGGAAACCCACACGGTTTTGCGCACAATGTGGAGCACCTTAGCATCAGCAACTTATCCTTTGCTGTTCGTTATTGGTAAACATGAAAGTAGGTCAATATCACTTAAAGAGGCCGATACGGTGCCTTTCTATTGCCATGAATTTTTTATATCTCAGGTGCAAAACTTCAGTAAAGTACAAAGTACACAAAAATTTTATTTTAAATTTTTATTACATGGTCACTTGTGCCTTGCAAGAATAACTTGAAATAGGCGCTCTAATTCATAAGAACATGTTCATTGTTTACTATTGCATTCAGTTCTGGATGCAGGTAAGCTTACAATGAGTAAACTTTATTTCTGCCACCCTGTCCCCCCCCCCCCCCCCCCACCCTGGGGATCCTCTGAAAGAGGCGTGGGAAAATTTTAAATGTAGACTTTAAAGCAGCGTTGTTACATTTTTGTTGCAAAACTGCAAATATAAAATAAAATGCGAATAGTGACTGTTGAAGTTTTTGTTGATGTCGAATAAAATAAAGTAAATGAACATATGTTTCCAGCGATGTCCACATGACTTTGGACCTTTTGGGTAACCTCGTACCACCCAGCAATGATTGGATCCATTTATTAGCTGAAGCAGTCGATGTCCGTTATTACGATGAAATATCAATGATGAAAAAAACGAGGGGACTCATAGCTTTCACCGTGGAGTTCGAATCATTTTGGCCTTTGGAGATACCTCAAATGTGCCAGTGAGAGTTGGTCCTGGAATTAGGCTACTTAAAAGTCGCCGCCCTATGCCGAAATCTATCCATGAATCCTCAGATGGTAGGTAAATTACTGAGCTACCTAGCCATTAGTTGGTAAACATGTAGGCTATCATTACAACTGCAACAACATATAGAGAAGATCGCACTCATACAGAGAGAGAGAGAGAGAGAGAGAGAGAGAGAGAGAGAGAGAGAGAGAGAGAGAGAGTCAAATAACAATAACTTCCTTAAAAACACTAACAACATAACCAGCTAATAGAATTAATAAAAACAGAAATATAAAGCTTAAAAGACTAATATATGTATTTAGGCTTTCACGGCCGGTGTCTTGATTATTCGAAATGTTTAGTTCTTCCGGGCTTGTAGGTCCTGGTCTAGAAGGCATGGTAGATACCAACGTTTCGCCAAGTACTGCGCTTGGCATCATCAGGGTAACACGATCCTCCGTCTGCACTGGTCAGAGTTTGAATGTGGAAGCAGCTACAGCGCAACAATGCCCCGCCCACCCCCATCCATATAAATAATCTTAACGGACGTTAACGGTAATTTCTTCCACTGCTTCTCTGCTTCCACACTCAATCTCTGACCAGTGCAGACGGAGGATCGTGTTACCCTGATGATGCCAAGCGCAGTACTTGGCGAAACGTTGGTATCTACCATGCCTTCTAGACCACGGCCTATAAGCCCGAAAGAACTAAATATTTCGAATAATTAAAGGACTAAATTGGAACTAGGCTTTGCTTGGATTAAAGCGCACATAGGTATCGCCGATAATGAACTTGCTGATCAGCTCATAAAACAAGGGGCAATGAGTCAAGAAGATGAAATCTATCATAAAAGCTCACCAAAGAAACCTAACCCCGCGGAGCGAGTCTTATCCGGGCCAGGGCCTAGCGCCCAGCCGCTGCGTCCTCCACCTCTGCCCACCGCAGGCGCCATGAGTGGGGTGCAGTTCTGGAGGGTGGTGGTACGTGGTCAGCGCTCCGATCCCTCCCGGGCAGTTATGCGGTCTTCACGACCTGGGACCGCCACATCTTGATTCAAGTAACTCCTCAATAGACCCCCTCAGGGAACTAATGAGGCTGAGTGCACCCCGAACCAGACCTCCCAGCGGGGAAAAATCCCAATGCTGCTACCGAGGATCGAACCCGGGTCCCTCGCACCAAAGGCAGACGCACTACCACTACGCTGCGGGGCGGTCTGAAATCCACCATAAAATACCGAAAAGCGCACTGAAAAGGAAGTTATATCTAGACAGCATAACAAAATGGCAGAACGACTAGGACAACGCTACAAATGGGTCCATCGCTAGAGAATTCTTCCCAAGCGTGGAAAAAAATGCTGCAAATGAAAGTAACTAATGCTCCAAATCTAGCAGCAATATCCAGTAGACACAGAAAAACAAGGACCTACCTTCACAGATTTAACATTCTAGATAATCCAAACTGCCCGTGCAACATAGGACAAACTGTAAGTCACCTAATTTACATGTGTCCAGTGTTAAACAAAGAAAGACAAAACTGATTACTAGAACTCGTAATGAATAGCCAATGAATAAGGTGCATTAGTCACTTATTTCACACATTTGAAATCGTTTGTTTATTCCATTGATTTCGACAAACTCTGAAAGACTAGTACCGTAATTGCAATATCAAATAGACATCTGTTCAAACTTGTAAAATTGTATTCTTACAACCACATTATGTAATTGATTTATGTTTAGCATGTTTACTATGGTAATGGAGCATGCCTCTTTAATAACATAAAACATGTAGGTTACCATTTATTCAATGTTAAGCTGACTTGCTTTTTAAATTATGGCATGAAATGAAAATCTTCTTTACATACACATTAAAGCGGAAGGTTGAGTTTGTTTTTAAAAAACAATGTATATTAACTGCTTCTCCTGTATACAAAAGTATAGTTCTATATATGCCTCAGATACAATATTATTCACATAAAAGCGATTCTTCTATTCACGCAAGGCTCATTACGATATATCTCTGCCTATAAAACAGTTTAGAATAGGCAATACTTGTCTTGTTACGAGCAAGATATGGAAACATCATTCCGATGATTATGTAATAAATGTATTTTTGTGGGAAATCGGTTGAAGCGAAACAATGAAGAATCACGCATTTTCAAATATGCTACATAAAGGTCACACCAAAGCAAATTTCAACCTAGGAAACGTTAAACATATAAATAAAGAATATTTTGGGAAATTGGCTAATGTTTCGAAAAAAGCAATTTGATTGAAAAAGTACATTTTAATGAGCCGTACTTTGGGTGGGCAGGGGGAAGAGGTAGGAAAGCTTGGTCTCTTTTGCGTAAAATCAAATGAAGACATAGAATATTACAAATGATCGAGGGAAATTCTTCCTCATAAGAACTGCTTAGAGTAGAGAGATTTTTCTGTAAAAGCTTCCCATTTTATTCTTAGGGATGTCTGACCTAAATGCGCAAATGTTGCCAACACACATATGTTCTCTCTCTCTCTCTCTCTCTCTCTCTCTCTCACACACACACACACACACACACACACACACACTTTCCCAGACAGAGAGACACGCACACACCAACACACACAAAAGAACGTTTTCTAGAAATTTCAGTTTTGGATTTAGACACCTTAAGAAGGCACCTCCATAACAAACTTTGTGCTGAATAGGATATCCACACTACCTACCTTAGGTAAAAGGCAGAATAAGTAAAAAACACGATAGGTACTATGTGTTGATGCTCACAGCATTTCATATTGAAAGTTTCAGACCTAAGGAAGTCAACCGACGGAAGATATTTGAAATCTTTCAATTCTTGTTTCTCTGTCTTCTCTCTCAATCTCTCTCTCTATCTCTGTTTCTGTCTCTGTCGCTCTCTCTCTCTCTCTGTTACAGAGCAAGAGGTTACTAGGACTTCTAAATCGTTCCTTCTGCTTCCGAAAAAGGGTTAACGTTTCTGAATGTTGTTTGCAACCTATTATTGCTTAATTTCTAGACTAAAGTGTATCATGGATAGCGTAACTTTGATGAACAGATGAATCAACATTTTGATGACTGTTGTAATATGTAATATGTAACGCTTCCAAATTTGTAATGGGTTCTCTATGACTACATCACATCCGATTCTTAACAGTCTTTTCCATGGTACTCCGAGTGCTTTATTCCACAAGCTCCCCTTCGCTGCATCACTGGAACGTGAAATCTTTCAGGTTGGAACGCGTGTACGGAGTGACATTTCTACGGAGCCTTTTCCTTACTTCATGAGTCAGAAGTAGAATTTTGAAAGTTGTATGGAATGAACACTAACGACTATTAGTAACTGGTTTTGGAACGAAAATATGTATAACACCTGATTTAAATTAAACAAAAGTGTATTTATAGTTGCAGAATGCAGTCATTTAGGGCATCGTAAAGTAGTGTCAAATTGTCTTAGATTACATTAAGAGTACAGTAAGGTGTCAGTTTGACATGCTAGAACGCTGTGGTTAGAAGGAAGCTGGTCCTGAGTCTTAAACTTTAATGTGCAAATTTTAAGACATTCAGCCGACTTGCTGTGTCTCCAGAGAGCACCACGAGAATTACCTTTACCTGGCCAGCACCAGATTACTCTCCCTAAAACTGTAACTTCCTAAATGTTTCATGCTTGGGCATTTCCGGAAATATTTTGGGTTCCGTATAAATGTCAACAAATTTCATCTCTATAACCTCTATCATAACCTCATAAGCTCTTTTAATAGAAGCTTAAATATATAACCAATTCCAGATTCGTGCTGAAGTTACATATTTAATAGTTATTTCATTTGAGTAACAATTCTTTTCTTTGGTTCTCACTTAATGGTTAGTATTTCTATAGTGAGAGCCACACAAGTTGTTCTTTTAAACACGCATGTGCATATTTCATGTAAAGGGCGCTGACGCCACATGTGGTACGGTACTTCACATCTAAGTCTATAAAGTGAGAACAGGTTAGTAAGACGGGTCAAGTCAAATAAACCAAATAAAACGGAATAGAATAACAAGCAACCTGTAAAAACGAATTATGATCACCTCACTTGTAGTAAAGCTGCAGCCTAATATGGATGTTAACAGCGCACAGGGGTCAAGGTGTCAACTTTCGCCACTAAACGGTTCATTTTAATGAGATCGTATAACCCTCCCTCCATTCATCTTGTGTAAAAGCTGAGTTTAAATGCACGCAATTTTCGTGATTCAGCTTTTGCTTGTTATCATAACTAGTTGAATTTTATAAACCGCTTAAGGGTATCTCTGCCGGTTCCTCTGTTAAAGCTGGGAATGTGTTACATATTGATTATACGTAAACGCATGGGCGGATAAGGTGATTGCATCCGGAAAAGTTAAAATAGCAGTTATAATTATTTAGAATTTGCCTTTACTTTCTCAAGGGAAAATATTGTATTCGACTCAAAATTTCGATGTCGAGATTTCACTGCAAATATATGTTTTGAGGCCCTCTGAATCCAAGAAAAGCATTTTTAGAAAAAGGTCCGGCGTGTGTGTGTGTGTGCGTGCGTGTGTGTGTGTGTGTGTCTGCCTGTGATAAACAGCATAACTGAAAAACGAAAAGTCGGTTAAAAACCAAAGATGTCATTTAAGTTTAATATGTTTCAAGAATGCGACACGGAGATCTTGAAGAAACTTTCTCCACCCTAAATTGCCCTTTACATGGAAAATGTTTAGAAAACTTTTTATTTTCTCAAAAATGGTTTTAACGATTTTGATTTAAAAAGCCATATGTTTAAGATATTTTTATGGCAAATTAATCTCCTTTCATCTACAAGAAAATGTGCAATAAGAATTAACATGAAGATAGAGGAATAATAGTTTGTATGAATATTTAGTACAAGGATAGAGAAAGTCATGTGAGTTTAACACATCGTATTTTTTTCATTCTGTAATTACATAGTGTACTATCTTTCACAGCAGTAAATACCCAACTCCACTGAGACCTGCGAGAAGGGTCACCTAATACTCAGTAGTTCTTGCATGGATGGTATGAGAATGAATTTAATCATATGCTGTCCTTGCTGTTAGGCGACAGGCATGGGCTCACCTCGCGAGTTTGAAAAGCAATATTTAAGCAATCCTTCTACATTATCGGGCAAATAATTGAAAATTCAACTTCAGTGCACATATAGAAAACATGTTCACACTGTGTTTCCATTAAGCTGGACTAAATGTAAAAGTGACTCCAGTGTTGGGTACTAGGCTTACAAACGTAAGCTTAATCAGCAGCGGTTGACCTCTGTGCTCAGATACCACAACTCGCTAATGCATGTTACTGTAAATCACCAGGGGTGGTCCTCACCCAGATCGAATTCCTACTAAGCGCTAGTGTTTTGTTTCTGTTTCTTGTTTTTCGGCTTCTATACTAAACAAATATAATTGTTTATATAACATCTGCGAAATAGAAAGTTATATACATTAATGGATATGTTCCTATAAAGCTCTTTTTTTACAGCAATAAATTACATGGCTATGTTTATTTCGCATAGCGTTGTAATATTTCTGCTCGTCTTACTAACGCTACATATGACTGACATTTTTCAGCTGAATTTTTTATAAGCTATTAATTACAATTACTCCAAATTAAACACGGAATACGACTACTTTCTCAATGATTCCTCCCAAGATTAATACTATTTTCCTTTAAATATCCACATTCTCTCTCTAAATTCCTAGTAGACTATTGTCAAGTTAAAATATTTACTTCGGCTATGCATGCAATGTTCACATTAGCCTATAATGGATATATGGAAACATTACATCTTCTACGTGTTAGGAAGTCTGGACAAGCAAAGCACAACAAACGAAAATAATTATTTTAAAAATTTGTAGTAAATGCCGCATTGTTACATCTCTTTATGACAAATTATACACTAGTACGACACAAATGCCATGCAAAGTGAGAACAAGACGCAAAGTATCGAAAGCAAGTGGATTTAATATATTACATATCTAGGCATGCGCTTAGTGGCGGAAATGCTGTTTTAATGCATTGTTTTAAGATCCGGGTGCCAGCGAGTAAAGTAATTAATGAATTAGCAATTATTTGCCCGTTAATGTAGAAGGATTGCTTAAATATTGATTTTCAAAACTGCGAGGTGAGCCCATGCTGCAGCAAGGGCAGCAAATTACTAATTTCATTCCCATACCATCCATACAAGAACGCCTGAGTAATAGGTGACCCTTCGCGCATGTCGCAGTGGAGTTGGGTATTTACTTTTGTGAAAGGTAGTACATAAAGAGGATAGCCACAGCGTCGCTGGTGTTTAATGAATCAAGAAACCCACGCACATACCTATAATGGGTTTATCCACATGCAGTTGATAAACGGGAGCGGATATTACACATTCCACTGCGATAAGGAGGTCTACAGATAAGAGCAAGGAGAAGGAAAAGACAACTGCATGACCTTGACACTGACCGCCCGCCCCGCCCACGCAAATTAATCATCTGGAAGAATCCTGGCACCAGACAAGGTCGTGATGTAATGCTATGCGATTTTATGGTATCTGTCTCTTACAAGGTAAAAAGCATGCACCGACCTAAATAGCTTTCAGCTTTTTCAAGGCGATAATGGCATTTACCAAGTGCTTTCAGAACAAACTGACATTTTGTATGTTACTTAAGTTATCAGAGATGGGGATGGTATAGAGAAGAAGTTACTGGGACGAATTACAGCACTCTACCAAGTGCGTAGTAGCTGGAGGAGATTCTCTTCACCCAAATATTCTATACCGGAAATATACTTTTTGAAGTCCCCTGAATTCAAACAATTGAGAAAAAGCTCATGTATCCGATCAGTTAAGCACTAAACTTGGTATTTAAGTTCTCTGTCTTCCAAATATGCTACATGAGGCTTTTCAAGAAAATTCCCCCAACCAATCCAACCGTTTACATAGAAACATTTTAAAAAAGTTGTATTTTCTCAAAAATGGCTTTAACGATTTTGATTAAAATACTACATGTTTAAGCTATTTTCATGAGAAACGAAATTTATATCTTGGATTGTGTGGACTGGCCTCCGCAGTTCTCTTCATTCCAGATGACTTGCATAACTGGTAAACCATAAGAGACAAAATCCTACTACACAAAAAATGTAGATCTCGTTTAAGCACACATTAATGTCAATTGGATATCTGGGGCGTTTAAACATTTCTGAGATATTCCTTGTTATTGGCTTGAATTTTCCAATATTTATCAATTTCTCAAATGGAAAATTGTCATTCATTTTCTTCTCCTGATGATGCCCTAGAGAAAGAAATTTCGCGACGCTGATGTGATCCTGGCAATTGACAGCGTAGTTAAACAACAAAATAATTTAATTCGAGAAAGGAATTTCCAAACTACCATGTAGTGAACAACTTTTAAACGATTTGACTATCTCGTATAGCGATGCTCCCCTTTTCCCATTGTTCCTACAAGGAAGTATACAATTACTTAAACATTTCTAGAAATGCTTATCTTGATTATCATGGAACAGAGAGAAGAATAAGCATGGCTTATTGAAGATTGGGTAGAGAATGTCATGTGAATGTAATACAATTTGTTTCTAATTTAAAAAACTGTAAATTATGCACAACTACTTCACAAAATCCCAGTCTTACAATAATAAGGAGATATCGACATTTTGCTTAAATAATCACTTTCCTTAACATCTTCACTGACCTATACTTCTTTCACCTCCAATGTCGTCTATTCATCGGCGGATTTTGGACCCAACTTGGGGGGGGGGGGTGGGCTTAAAGTAATAAATATTTCGTTTCTTAATAACGCTGTCACTTATCAGGATCATATCAGCACCAACAGTATACCGGAATCTCATCCCACTGGAGTTCTTTTACACGCCAGTAAATCTATAACATACTTAAAACCATCAGTGTGGACTGGTTTTGAACCCATGACCTTGGACTCAGTAGGCCAGCGCCTAACCAACTGAGCTACCCAAGCGTCCTAGGGGTGGAAGGAGGGGTGGCAGGTTAAGTGAAACACACATAATAAAAAGCAATACAAAATAATTTAACATTAGTTTGCAGTCGCTTTGCAGTTGCATAGTTATATTCCGTCTCACAAAATTACTATTATGATTATGATGATTATGATTATTATTATGATTATTATTATTATTATTATTATTATTATTATTATTATTATTATTATTATTATTATTATTATTATTATTATTATTATTATTATTATTATTATTATTATTATTATTATTATTATTATTATTATTATTATTATTATTATTATTATTATTATTATTATTATTATTATTATTATTATTATTATTATTATTATTATTATTATTATTATTATTATTATTATCGCCTGTTGCGAGTATAGTAGAATCCTCGGTGGATTCAAATCGGATGCAACAAAATCGGATCCCGCTTCTAAGAGGATTGGATCCTAAGGTTCAGTTTGATCCAAATCCGCATTTCTATGCAGTATTTAATCCGGAATGAGAAGTCAAATTTCGTTCAATTCCCTATGGAAACGTAGTAATTAAGTCATTCGATGTTTTTCTCTGGTCATGCAAATAGTGTGGACTTCCAAAGTCATCACTTAGCGACTTACTATTAAAATTCTGACTGTAGATTACCAATGTACCAGAGAAATGTGTAGATGTTACTTGAAATTTTTCTGGATTAAAGATAAGTAAAGTAAATAAGCATTTGTAAGAATAATTTGTAGAAGAGTGAGTAGGGAAAGTTACGTGAATGCAAAAAAGTTCATTTTTTAACGTGGTAAGTCGCTAGTCGTTTTCTCTTGTGGTAAAGCAAAGAACAGAATGTCAAAGCTATGACACGGTGACCCGCTTTGTAAACATGTGACCAACAGAAATGTTTAGTTCTTCCGGGTTTGTAGGCCGTGGTCTAGAAGGCATTGTAGATACCAACGTTTCGCCAAGTACTGCGCTTGGCATCATCAGGGTAACACGATCTGCAGACAGCGGATGTGTGTGTGTGTGTGTGCGTGCGTGCTTGCGTGGGTGTGTGTGTGTGTGTGTGTGTGTGTGTGTGTGTGTGTGAGACCAACACTTTAGCCTACTGCGTTCGTCTTATACCTATCTACAACAAAATGTGTGGATGTGTAATAAACATTTACTCGCATCTCAATTAAGCTTTGTAAGAATAGTTTATAGAAGAGTGAGTAGAGGAACACGTGTAAATGTAGCACATCTGGTTTTTCTAATAAATTAAAATATAACTAGGAACAGATTTCATGTTACGTTTATTTGTACCCATTCCTCATGTTATTTTAACCACAAGACGACAGTAAAATATTCAGTATATAGTGCATCAAACGTAAGTAGGTTTAATATAGAATAATAGCAACAGAAACTTGTTCTCGTAGATAAATACTTCAACTATCTCCCATTTAACAATACTACTGGTTCTAGACAACATATCCCAGAATAAAGCAGGGAACGAATCATTGGCGTCGCGAAGGGGCAGTCGCAGCGAAATTAATAAATTTAATGTGCAGTCAATTATTGACTATTAGGCCAGGTCATTGTTTTAATTTTGATGCAAACAACAGTTTTTCCTCAGGATACTTGTACAAAAGAGATACCGGATTGTTTCATAGCGTCTGTATTTCACATGAGCTCGCCAGTGTTGTTATTCACATTTTTAATGTAACTAAGGAATGCATTATTCTCAATTGATAGCTACATATATTTGCAAATTATAACCGTCAACAATACTTTCTACATACGGTTGTAAATGTTTATTTTATTATCGTCAACAGTGGTACCGCGCCGCAAGGTTATAATATTTTTATTTTTGCACAAATATTTACAGTCCATGAGAATTCTTACCGACGGAGATTCATAACAGAACGTCTGTAATACTCGCCGTATACAATTTTGTAATCAAATCCATAAATTTCACTAGGAGAAATTAATACGGTTATCTGCAACAAATAGTATAACTCATCGTATACAGTTTTTGACAACAGAATAATGAATTAATATTGTTTGATCACAAAGTTCCAACGTTTCCCTCCAACTGAAAATATCTCTGTCGACGCCCATGGAACGAATAAAAATTTGGTTTTCTATTTCTAGCAACGATGGCCTTACACATATCCGCATTGCCAGTTTTTTAAATAGTGCCTTGAAGTGAAAATTAAATTCTTGTACCTAAATTGCCACTTGAGAATGCCGGAGAGGAATACGAACTCTCAACAGCAGTAGTGCTTGTGGTTTACGGGTATTGCTTTGCATTTCTGATGCCGCAGTGCTTGGTGGAACATGATATCTAATTACAAAATATCGATATTTATGCAAATGCAACAAGCCACAAACAGTTGGCACGGGACCTTGGAGTGTGGTCAATCAGTACTCATGCTGAAGTGTGCATAAATACCCACTCAGGCTTACAGCGTAACCAATTGGGCAATATCCCGCTCAGCATGAAGCTTACATAGGATTAGCCTTGACCAAGGAACAAATGTTGAAAAAGTTGCCTTCACCTTTTGCCTACTTCAACACCTGTCGTCTTCGTGTTCTCGAAACAGGATCATGTAGTAATTCAAATGGTAATAACTGAAAGCTCAGCCACAGAGACCCACCTCTAACCGACAGTGGAAATGGATAATGCCACGTTGTAGTAAAATGCCTATATTGATATCTTCAAATTGTGGTTAATTTCCGTTTATATCCATGGGATGCCCAATTTTCTAGAAACAAATCCCTGAGGTACTACTTCCACAACAGAAAATATTCATACAGTATTCATATAATATTAAAATATTACTAGTGTGTTGCGTTATAAGGATGATAAATGATTTTTATTGGACTGCGGAAAAGTTTGAAAAGACGAGACTTTTCAATCTCCAAGGAATAGTATAAACACTTAAAACACGTGCATTGGATATAATTTTTGGGAGACAATTACAAAATAGGCAAGCAATATTTTTTATTTATTCTCATTCAATTAATTTTTAAAAATGCTATAGCATCTTTCGTGTCTCTCTTTAGATTTTTTCAGGTATGAGAGAACTACAACTTAAATGTCCAATTTTCTGCGACTTCAGAACTAATACACTCGTTCAAGTTAGCCGCCTTGATTCCTATGGGCAATTATTTATTTAAGCACGGCCTACTCTGTTTACCTCGTGGATCGTATATTAACCTACACTGACTGCATATTTTCGATCGTCATTACAACGAAAGTTGGAATGATTCCAGTGCTTTATTCTTTTAAATTATAACGCATGGAATATAAATAAGAGGGAAATTATTGATATGGTAAAATTCAACAAGCGGGTCTGATTATATGTTATATCTGTATTAATCAAAATACTGTTAAGTTTAAGGGTGTGACAATGCTAACGGTCTAGGCCTTAAGGTTATATAATGTAGAAGGGTGGATTAAGTTGGTAGAAGTGAATACGGGATGATTCATTTACCTGCAATGTCAACATAACTGGAAAGGCCATAAAATCGTACTATCTCCCAAAAAAATATTTTAGCAAACTAAATAAGGGGGAAAACTCACTTTTACGGTTTATACTACATATTTATGTGGAGTAAGTAGAGAAAGTATTGTATTCAATTAAAAATTCGATGGTCAGATTTCACCGGAAATATATGTTTTGAGGCCCTCTGAGCCCTCCTCCAAAAACCAATTTTAGAAAAATATCCGTGCTTTTGTGTGTCTGTAACCGAAAAAAACGATATTATCAATAAATACCAAACTTGATATTAGGTTCGGGATCTTCCAAATAATATGCACATGAAGATTATAATGAAAATCCCCTACGTAAAATTACCATTTAGATGAAGGATTTTGTATATTTTTGATTTTATCAAAATCGCTCTAATGATTTTGGTTAAAATAGAACACGTTTAAGACTTTTACTGCAAAAATAAAATGTATGTTCTTAAATTTCTGGGAATAGCCTGTGTTAAGTCTTCTTCCTTCGAAAGAGATTATACTTTGATATAACTAGCGTTCCACTCTTAGAAGACAGTATGGAGTTAAATGGGATATATCTGTCTCTATCTAGCGCATACAAGTTGTCATTAGCCACATCCTTTTCTACCTACGCGCTGTTGCCAGATTCCTAATACCATGGTATAAATATTCATTTGTTATAAATTTCAGATTTGAACACATCCTATGCAGAATTTTTTTCTCTATCAGGTTATATCCTTTTCAGAGTCATTATACATTTTTATACGCCCATATTTCTTCTGAAAACGTTTTTTTTTTTTTCAATAGAAGTCCGATATTTGCTGTTTCTATACTCATCATGCACTAACTAACAAACTAACTGCTAGAATCCATCTATATTTTTTCTTAGGTAGAGTAAACTATAGTGCTACTACCTGCCTACTTTAAATTCTCTATGTTTACCCAGTTAAGTGTTATAATTTTTTAAATTAAATGTTTTCGGAAAATTTTATATCTGTGCACTGCAAAAGTTACGCAGTGTGAAACTTTTTTGTTATTGAGTTTACATCAGGGAACCAGCGAGAACAAATGTTGAGGAAGATTGGAGAAAGTTTTTAAAATAAACCAAAAGGCCGTAACCTCTTTCTTTTATCCAGTAAGGCAAACAAAAGGTATTCATCTATTCAGCGTATTCCCGCGCCAGGCCTGACACAGAAGATAGTATAAGGAGCAGCACTAACATTAGTTCGAAAGAAACCATGTGTGTAACTGTGAACTGTTATTGTGTTATTTGTTTAATATTTTTGTAAATATTTGTAGTTATGGAGGGTGAAGCTAGGAAGAGACGATATGTTGGTAAATTAAGAAGTAAGGAACGCCAAATAATTATGAATGTGTTAGATTATTTTTGAAGCAAAATGCGTGTAAGGCGGTAAAAGAAACAGCTAAGGCTATCGGGTGTTCAGAAGCAGTAGTGTATAGGATTAAAAAGGAAGTAATGAAAGGACCTCTAAGAACGCCATCGAAAAAGAAAGCAAAAAGGGCGGGACTACACAAAACGCTAGGTTAACGCAATATGATTGAATAGTGCAAGGTGGAGTGCGGCGAATTGTTCATTCTTTACAGTTTGCAAATATTCCACCCACGCTGAATATAATTTTGTCATGGGTCAACAGTGGTGAGACCCTACCAAATTTCTCAAGGGCCACTCTTAGTCGGTTCTTACATGATTTGGGGTTCGAATATGAAAGAAGGGTAACAAGTGCATATTAATAGAAAGAGACGATACCATCAGATGGCGACATAAATATCTAAAAGGCGTAAAAATGTTTAGGGACCAGGGGAAATCAATTGTTTATACAGACGAGTCATTTGTAAATTTAGGTCATACAGTGACAAAGGCATGGAGGGATAACAAAGTTAAAAGTGCCCATCTCGTAAAGCAGCAATTGAAGGACTAAGTACAGGACTCGGCCACCTCGGAGTCGCTCGCGGAGAAAGATTCGCAACTAGTACATGTTGCAACACTGCGCTCCATTTAACGTGTACTGTCTTCTAAGGGTGGAACGCGCTTTAGTAAAGCACAGGAAATACATAAAAACGCATTACACAAATGGCATAGCCATTTCCGGGATATATGTTGTTATTGGTTTAGAGTTTTCAATACATTTTCAGTTTTTAAAATGGTATCGTAATTCAATTGTTTCTCGCGATGTCCTGGTAAGACAGAAATGCTTGGCCAGCAAGTACGAGTAGCCTCTGAACAGGTACTATCGACTCGGTTTCCTCTATCCCTATATACCTGCAATTAATGAAGCTATTTCTGCAAAGGTTTATTTTGATTAACATGAAGAAGATAGAAAATATGTTTTTGTAAAACTGATTTATGGAACCTATACCCAAACAAGCGATCGTAGGTAGATAAAGTAATGTGAATGAAACATATCAAATTGTTATAGATTTGAAGGATAAGTAACAAGGCAGTTTGTATTCTGTCAATTTTCAATAGGTATTTTGGATTTTGAGGCACACGTTAGCCAGAAATTCTACATGATGAGTAACAAATGTGTCCAATACAATAAAATTATTATTGTCAATAAGGAGCCGTTTCGCCGAAAAAAAAATTGATTTGTGTCGAATATTTGGAGTCATCTAGCTTCTTGACGAATGGATATAAATAGTTTATTATTTCACTAACTATCGCGCAATCATTGTGAAACAATGCTGTAACGATTTTATCTTAATCTGAATGAATTTAGCCGCAATTTAATATTGACATGTCATGCAAAATTCAGTTTCTAAGAAAAACGTGGCTACACCACGTCACGTGTTTTCACCTTGATGGTTAAATGGTCGGATGGATGGGAGGTTAGGGGATGTATCACGTAGCTTTACTAAAAAGAGGGGCAAGGGAAGGGCAGGCCACAAATTCATGCACCACGTAAAATAGTGCTGGTTTAACTTCTCTCTAGAACAGGCATGTCAAACAGCACTCGCCAAGTGTGAAAATATTCCCCTATTTTCCCTCCCTTCAAATCGGAGAACGAGAAAAACAAAGCGAAAACCGGTTCTACTAGCGCGTGCTACTGCAGTTAAGGAGGGGTGGACTCCTCTCTTCACACCCTGGGAGTGATGTTTGACATGCCTGCTCTAGGACCAGGAAAGTGGAAGGTCAGTTATAGCAGGGGGCAGAAAACATGTTTTGCGAGCAGAAACGTCGGAAATTTATTCATACTTGCCTCTTCAGTCCAGCACTGATAGCACAGGAGCCATATTGTATATTGGAAGCTTGTGAAGTTATGTCGAAGTATTGTGGCACATTGGCACATTTTTGGATGGATAACACTACTCTCAACAATAATTAAACACCTCCTGAATTACACCCTTTACACTGCAAACAGTGACACTGGTTCTCATAACAGTCACAAAAATGAAATGTTGACATTCAATTAGGACATACAAATCATGAGTAAATTATGTATATCTAAAGCCAGAGTTCCCATTTGAGGACAGGGTGTCTTTGTTCTCATTATTACAAACACAATTGTTAGCAAAATAAAGTTTGCTTTCTTCCTTTGACCTTTGTTAATAGTAAAAGATCTAATTCAAATTTGACAACAGTAAAATTGATTACTTTATTTTTATTGTAATGTTGCATTTGAGCATGAGAAAATGGTTTTTATTTGTGTTATAAAATATAGCATATTCGTTTTAATGTTCCTTGGAAATAAAACGTATACACAATTGTATGTACTACAAAAAGGTGCGCCATACAATTTTTACTTTCCCTACTTCGTATGGTAAGCAGAGGAAGTATTGTATCCCACCCAAAGTTTCGATGTCGAGATTTCACCAGAAATATATGTTTGCGGCCCCTGAATCCAACAAAAGCATTTTAGAAAATGGCGCGCGCGCGGTCCGTGTCTATCAACAGTATGGTGACTTACTATTGTAAGTACTTTATATCCCAGGATTAAATAACCTTCAGTTATTACCAACAGTAAGTTTGTTGGCATAAATAAATAATAATTACCATCTGAAGGTTATTTAATCCTGGGGTATAAAGTACTTACAATAGTGAGTCACCATTGGGGTAATTTGTCTCTGATGTGAGACTGCCTTCGTAGTTTACCAGGAGAAATACGAACTGGTTTGAGAATTTAATGCCATTCTGGCAGTTTGTTTTTGTGGTAAAGCACCCGCCCGGTAAGCGGAAGGTCTGTGGTTCAAATCCCAGTTGTGGCATTGAATTTTTAAGTTCCAGTACCTCTCAAACTTTACCCACACACGGCTTGTGTGTTTAAAAACACCAACAGTAAGTTTGTTGGCATAAATAAATAATAATGTAGATCTTGTTAAAACATACAAGTTATGTCCAAATACTTTTATTTGTGGAGCGAACCATTTTGGAGACATTTCGTATTATTTGTGTGAGTTTTGCAATACCTAAACTTTCTCAAATGGAAGGTCGTTATTTACTTTTTTATCTCTTGGCCAGGCAAAGAGAACAGAATGTCAAAGTTTTAAAAGATTTCATTTGCGCTCAGAGCCTACTATATTCCCATGTTCCCCTTGATATAAGATAATTTCTGCGAACGTTTATCTCATCTTACATGAAGAAGATAGAGGAATAAGAGTTTGTAAGTATAACATAGAGAAAGTCATGTGAGTGCAACACATCAGATTTTTCTAACTACTTTGCTGAGTTTTCGCACGGTTTCTGTTCCTATAAACCACCTGTCAGTGATTCCCTGCCACTTTTCTTCCAAACTGTCTGTCTCAAGCCTAGTAATAAATTAGCGTCCATAAACGTTTTCCTCTCTCTCTCTCTCTCTCTCTCTCTCTCTCTCTCTCTCTTTTTTTTTTTTTTTTTTTTTTTTTTTTGTGCAAACAGTAGGTATACATGCAGATTCCGGCTTGTTGATCATTGTGCTGTAGTTGCCGAATTGTGAGCGAAGATGTTATAATGAATATAAGACGTTTCATCCTTACGACCATCGCACCAGATATCGACTGTTTACTTTCGGACCAAGGTTTTTAATGATGTTAAGATATAAGAGCTTTCAAATTCACCGTTTAAGCTATAGTTTTATGATCAGGGAGCGGAACATGGCTGGTCGAGGATTAAATATTTGGGCACAGTGCCCAAAAAGCTTCCCGTTCCCTTGTGCACTACGTACTACGGACTTTCAGTTTACACATCAGTTTCCTGCAGCTGAAACAAAGTTATTTAACATTACTACAGCGTATTTCAGTAGTTTAACTAACTAATGTGCATACTAGCAGCCTATACTATGAAATATATGTACTATACGATGTGTTGTACTCATATGACTTTGTGTACTCTTGTACAAACTACGCTTACAAACGCTTAATGGTCTATTCACTTCATGTCAATCGAGATAAACATTTGAAAAAGTATTTATTGCTATTTTTTGTTAGTGCAAGGGGAATAGAGAATACAATAGTAAAATCTTTTAAGAGTTGGTCTCTATGTGATTAGAGAAAAATGTAAATACTGGAAAGTTCGAACCAATAACAAAGAATAAGTCGGAAATCATTCATTCTACAGAAAATTGTGTTGCATATAGATCGTGAGTTTTAACGAGATCTACATTTTTCGTGTAAGATTTTATTTAATCTCTTATGGTTTTACAGTTACGTAAAACTCATTCAGAATGAACAGGACTTCTGAGACCATTCCCAGAAAATTCAGCATTCTCCTAAATTTCATTTGGCATGAAAACATTTTAACATATTAAATATTATAATCAAAATCCTTAGAGCAAATTTGATAACATCAAATTTTTGAAAAGTATTCAATGTAAAGAACAATCTGGTGTGGGGAATTTTTTTTTGTGAAAATGTTCGACCAATTTTGATGTACACACGCTACAATACCCTTTCAATTTGGGGCTAAGGGGACTTCCTCTCTATATAATTATTGAGACCAATAAGTATATACTTGGTCCCTTATTGCAAATATAGCGATATTTATGGCATCACAATATAGATAAAAGTGAAGGTTTAAACTTTAAAATTATGATTTGGGAGTCATGCTTTTATTTCTAGTTTCAAAAACAAAAATAAACTTGGAAACATCTGGGTTTCCGACGTATGTAAGTTCACGGTATGTTAATGTCAATATCAGCCGATGTGAATGCGTGCATTAAGATAACGTGAAACAAGTTCTATGGTTCATTTATGCTCATGTCTGAATTTTAGTTTGAAAGGCCCCCTATGCTTTACGATAAATTGTGGTCTACATTACACCTTTTAAACACTGCTGCTATATTTATTCTCCGATCTGTACAAAGCTATCATTTGTGATTTAGTAACCGAGGAATATTCAATATTTTCTTAATCCAATTCCTTGTTTACAAATCTCTGCAATTAGGCCTCTATGGGTACATTTTAAACTGCTGTACTTGGGAAAAACAAACAACTCCATTATATGTGTCAAACGTTAACCCTGTGTGCAAATTTGAACCATTGGATTAATTGCAAGCTATAAATTGTAAGCTGCTTACATTTTTAAATGCAAGATAAATTTCCACGGGTTTTGCATGTTTGGGGTTTTTTATACCACTGTTACGCACGAATATACTATTATTTTACATTCCAAACATAAAAATCTGATGTGTTGCACTCGCATGACTTTCTCTACTCTTGCACTAACTATTCTTACAAACTCTCTTCCCCTTATCTTATTCATATTAGTCCATATAAACATTTGCAGAAATTACCTTATTGCTAATTTTTAAAAATGGTCGGTATATGAAGGCCTTAAAAATTTGCTCTCTTTACACGGTCACGAGGTAAAAAGTGAATAACGACCTTCCATTTGAGAAAAGTATAAGTGCTGCAAAACTCGCACAAGGAACAAGGAATATCTCCGAAATATTTCACTCCACAAAAAATGCATTTGGACATAAATTGTGTATTTTAGTAAGATCTACAGTTTTATATAGTAATTATGAAAAAGTCATCAAGAGTAAACAGAACTGCATGGCTAAGCCAGAAAATTCAAGATGTGCATTTCATTTACCATACAAATATATTAAACATATGGCATATTAATCAAAATCCTGAGTTATTTTTGAGAAAAACAAAATTTTCCAAAAAAATTTCCACGTAAAGGGTAATGTCGCGTCCTTGAAAGATATTAAACTTAAATACCGACTTTGGTTTTAACCGACTCGTTTTTGAGTTATGCTGTTCACACACAGATACACACACACGGGCCATTTTCTAAAATGCCTTTTTATTTCCGGTGAAATCTCGACATGGAAGTTTTGGATTGAATATAATACTTATGTAAGTACATAGTGGAGAAGGTAAAAATGCACTTGTAGGCAGATAGGCAAGTTAAGAAGAGGCTGTGAACTGAACCTTATGACTATAACCATGGGTGTGGAATATGTCCTTCTTCAAGTTACTCTTAGGTATTTAGAGCAGGTGGCGAACCTCCTTTGTTATGTAAAATCCTGAAGAGCAGGCTCTCATCGCAGTAATTGCCTCTCAAATAACTTCTTCGATTGGTTTAAGCATTAACATAGCGTGAACTGAAAATAATCGATATGCATAGAATCGCGATCAGTCGATTTGATACGGAAGGGAAGTGACGCACGTAATGCGTCATGAGCGGAACATGGCACAGGCGCCCAGAGATTGCCGTGAGGTCATGTTTTTATTTTAGATTTATGTCCTTTTTTCCCAGGCGATGTCAGAGCGGATATGTGGGGGTTACAGTTTCGTCACTGCGAATGCGTAACATCTACATAGCTCTCCCCGTCATATTTGGAAAAGTTCCCAGTAAGCCTGCTATTGCATAGGAAGAATCAACTGCAGCTCTGTAATTGCGCTCGGTAAACAGTTGCATAAAATTAGCACGACCTTCGCTACTGCACTCGAGATAACGGCTGTTCCAAATATGTGCTGGATTACACTGCCAATACCAAAACAGGAAAACTTATGTAATACACAGTCTTCCCCTGCTAAGAAAAGTCCTAGGCTATGATATATTATAATACTATTAGGGATAGGACTTGATAATCTCCACACTCGGTGGTGGTATGTCACTTCCTTGAGATAAATCTTCAACACTTTTATATTTTTTGAATTATTGCAAGTTGCGTTTAACTTTATGCTAGATAAGGAATAAAAAGAGTCGAGACCTGACGTTAATGGCTCGCATTTGTCCTCAAAGAGTTGCTGGACTATAGCTCTTGATAGACTTTAACGGCGTTTCTTGGGAGTGAATGAATGCAACATTCTATAGATTCTTGTGTCTAAGTGAGAACATGCAAAGCAATGGGAAAGAAGTACAGATACGCATGTAACAAGCAGCGTTAACTAAGTTGTGAATGAAGATGATTTAGCTGACGCATTAATCACGATTCTCCAATAGCCAGGCTTACTGACTTACGCTTGGCCATTATATTTACTTACTCCAGTGACCAAGATCTAAGAATCCAGCATGAACCAAGCAAACTTCAGATGTGAGGTAAAATAGTGCATTGAAATATCTGCTCTATCCTTCCGTCTTTTAGTTTATGTTCTCAAGTGAAACTCAGGTCACGACCACACTTTACAGATACACTATACGACTAGCTTCCATAATGAATGACTGACTTACTTGATTTAACTGAAATAAATGAAACAAATAAATGAGTAAGTAAACAAAAAAATAAAAAAAAAATAAAATAAATAAACAAGTAAATACTTTTTAATTGATTCAATTGTACAGCTCCCTTTTGGTCATATTGGGGGCTTTGACTTGAAAAACAACTGATACTGTTATTACTCGCTGGACTGTAGTGTTTCTTAACGTTGACTTTTTATAATTTTTAACAATGATTCGCTTCCACATTTATACTTCCAGTCTCTTCTGGGATAGGGAATTATTCTGGTTAAAAATGTTCCCAACTCCAGCCAGAAATTGAAGGGAGAGCTCTGGATTGATAATCTGACGATAACCACTCGACCGCAGAGACAGTTCATAATATTGTTTTACCAATGTGCAATTTACATGTGCAATGAAAATTTACCAATTTACAATGTATGTTTCACATGTTACTCAATAAATATTTTCAAGTAGATGGCACTAATGATGATGATAATAACAGCAATAACAACAATAACAACAACAATAATAATAATAAATAATAATAATTAATAATAATAATAATAATAATAATAATAATAATAATAATAATAATAATAATAATAATAATAATAATAATAATAATAATAATAATAATAATAATAATAATAATAATAATAATAATAATAATAATAATAATAATAATAATAATAATAATAATAATAATAATAATAATAATAATAATAATAATAATAATAATAATAATAATAATAATAATAATAATAATAATAATAATAATAATAATAATAATAATAATAATAATAATAATAATAATAATAATAATAATAATAATAATAATAATAATAATAATAATAATAATAATAATAATAATAAATAGAAAACTGATATTTGAAAGATGGGATATTGCAGCGTTAAGGTCTTTGTTTCTAAGAGAAATGCAAAACAGGAACTTGAAGGAAATAGTGTGGTTGAATGAACGCCGGCCATTCTATGTCAAAGGGCTTGACTGACGGTACACTTGAAGGTGCCACAAGAGTCCCTGTTATAATCGAGATAGTGAGAGAGAGACAGAGAGAGAGAGGAAGGGAGAGAGGAGGAGAGAGAGTGATTCAACTATAAATAGGTACTCAGAATTATTACAACTGACGCAAAGACGCAGTGAATTCGTATTCAGAACATTACTTTTTCGGCATTAAGAACAACTTTTGTTTTGAAGGTAGGTTAATGTAGATTAGATCGCGCGGAGAGCCCGGGTTCCATCCCCGGTACAAGCATGGGGCTCGAGTTGCTAGCCACCTCCCACCCTCCAGTACTGCACCCCACCAATGACGCCTGTAGTGGGCAAAGGTGGGGGACGCAGCGTCTGGGCGGTAAGCCTTGGCCCTTCATGGGATGTTGCGCTAGGAGAGGGGCTAAACTATCCTGATGCTGCGCAAATCTCTTTTTCTTTTTCAAGTTTGCAGGAAATGATGATTTGTGATAAAACGCCTTCTGCGCAATGAATATGCTCTTTCAAGCCAAAATACAACGATACTGAATTGTTATTGTTTGATTGCATGTATATTTATGGTGTTCTAATTGCTTTTCAGAGGCAAGTAGCGTTCAAAAACAGCAGCCTAATTGCCGGCTAATAGGATTACAATGAAGTACGAAAACCTGTTCTGGTATTGATATTCAAATTTTACACGGTTAGTGTCTGTTCCCGTTTAATAACCAAATAATTGTTCTCTCAAGCTTACAATGTATTCAAATAAACTTCCATGAAATACATTTGCATATTCAAACAAAAGAGAAAAAGTTACCAAATTCCAATAGAGCAATTATCCTAGTCCTATAATTATAGCAATGTAAGTACTTGCTGTATGTGAATGTGTTGTGTGTGAGTAATGCCTACTGCCTACCTTCAAGGTGTACTTGTCCCGATTTCTTCTGCGCCATGTAAATAAGCTTGGCTACTCTGAGTGGCTACTGATGTATAATAAAGGTACATGGCTTTAATTTCACTCGATAAATACCCGCTTTGCTATCTGGCAAGGAATACGGCATTAATTGGACCTTAAATTGTAAAAGAACATTAAGAGGTTAAATAAATCAAAATTATTAAAGCTGCCTCCATATACACAAACTTTGCGTTTAATTTTCAACTGACAGTGTAATTCGAAAATTCGAGTTTAGATGATTGTTCTTCTGCAACTTACGTGGTCGAGAGGTTAGACCGTTCGCCTATCACAAAGGCAGGTAATCGATCCCAGGGAGCCCCATGTGGTATTCGTGGTGGACGAAGCGGCGTCTGGGTTCTCCGGTTTCCCCCGCCACTCATTACACAAATTGCTCTATTATCACCTTCCCATTCATCCATTTCATCTCATCCTCTTCCTCATTCTCATACCTGGTGCTGGGTTGACCACCCGCTTCCAGGTCTTCACTCTATCCTGTCCATAGGTTCATCTGCTCCCTGACTGGCATCTGGCTCTAGGCACAAGCTTGTAAGTCACGAGGAGTGTAAGTCCTCCATGCGGGGAGGCTAAGCGGATAAAGAAGTTCTTCTGCAGCCCCAGAAAGTCTTTCCTTGAAAGTTATATTATATTAAGAATGCGCTAATCAATAATTAATATTTTATTGATTTGTTTAAAACTATCTAATCCAGGGGGGCCAACCTGCTTTGAGCTCGGACCAGTAAGCTGCTGGAATTGTTCTATGGGCCATCAATTAAATTGATATTAATAACTATTTTAAGCCTGTATTAAAATATTGGTACCCAGATAAGTGTTCCCTGTAGGCCCATAATTAGTTAAAAGTATAGTGCTTTATAGTTGTTACAATTTCCATTGTTTTTTTTTTAAAGAACTTCATATAATTTTACGCATTTAAAAAAATGACCATACAAGGAAGCATATCAAATTGTAGCATTAATACTCCTCATTAACAGTGCGAATATTCAAATAAAGTTTGAGGACCCATAAAGTTAATCTGACTTCTGAAGTCGTTTTGCATTTAACAAGCCTTAATGTTAGGTGTAATTTTTATGTGCGCAGAGCAAGTACATTAAGAGTTGAGCATAATTAATTCTTAATAGCACGCATGGTAGAAAATGTTTGCTCACAAATATGTATGGAGCCAAATTTGACACAAGTCTCAGTGCAGGACCGTAAATTTCGGCAAACCCGTCTGAAGGAACATATTTCTAAATTAAAGCCAAATTAGAAGTGGGTAATCTACAGTTATATTTGAATTGAGCACAAGGTCTTGGGTCTCTAGTATTTCCATTTGCAAGGATGGGAGTATTTATGAATATGCATCTCACACTCTGAAACTTAACATTAATTAGGAATAAATCTGTATTGCTCTTTTCTGATTCGAAAGAGGAAGAATTTATAATAAGCATGTTCACATGGGATCGATCTTGAGCTGTGTTCAGAAAATTCGAAGTATCTTGATGAGCCATTACTTGGCCCGCGGGCGTAATTTGGCCGCCCCTGTTGTTGATAGTTACCACATCTACAATGTTTTTAGTTGTTCAGTTGTTTTTAGTTAACACACTCACACATAGACGTACACGCAGTACCTTTTCCTATTTTTTTTTTTTTTTTTTTTTTTTTTTTTTTTTTTCCCATTTAGGGGGCCTCAAAATATTATCTCGGCATCAAAGTTTTGGGTAAAAAAAAGTCCCCTACTTACTATACGTAGTAGAGACAATAACAATGCATTTAAAACTGAACTATTCTGTCTACATGCGTATAAAATTAAAGAGAAATTCCAGTGCATAAGGCTGAACAAAAATCCTAAAATTGTGATTTTTTTTTTGACAATGTTTCCCATTTGAAACTCTGGGACTTTGCGGCGTGCCTGAAGACCAAATGGGCGCGGAATGCGGTGGCTTTTAAACAATCTTCGACTAATTCATATAAAATTGAATAATTATAAAGTGAAATAGCTTAAATAGGTATCTACATTATCGGCCACTCAGAACGGAGGAGAGCACCGCCCTACCCAAAAATGCAGCCACTCCGTTTTATAGGATGACAGTAAGGGCGTTTCCTGAAGAATGGAATGCGTCACGTATTTTCCCGGAAATCACCACTAAAAGCTCATTCGGACCTAATATAGAAACTGCGGTATGCGATCTCCTCTTCCGTCTCCAGGAAGTCCGAAGACCAAGAGGAACTATATAGGCAGGCAGTGGGGCAGGGGAACTATTCCCCACTTTCTGTTTAGTGTTCTTCGTCATCCGTCCGCATACTCCATAAACGAAAGTCAGCTCTTTCTTACGCAGATGCCTGTGGTATCGAAGCTGAAAAAAATCGCCTTTCAAGTTTATACGACTCCTTAATTCCAGAAAACCGCATTAAAGTGCTGGGGGGGGGGGGGGGGGAGGGGACGCTGATATGACCCTGACAATTGGCAGCTCGTTAAACAAGAAAAAAAAATTTAACAAACGATATTTGCTACTACTGTGTCTTTTTCCCACTGATCATTTTATACCATTTCTGCATGTTTTCAAAAACCCTGCCACCCTGTGTCGGTTACAACTGATATACCCTCGAGCGTTATATCGTGCAATTCCTGTAAGGAAAAGTCACTTGTTACATTTCTCTAACTATGGGATTGAGATCACACGTGTATGGGGACAAGTAAACCACAGTGTGGCCCAGTGAAACCCAAAATGCGTCTGCTTGTAGAAAGCTCTTTAGATTTGTTTGTTTCAATCATCCTGTGTTACATATGGAACTGTCACTGTGAAAACCTTTGCTCTGCAGCCAAAATATCGCAGCAGATTTCGCAGCACTCCTAGGCGGGAGTTTGTCTACTTCTACAGTCCTCTTTTCTTTACTTCCGAGATAACGCTATGACTCGTTCAATTTTAATTGAAATTAAGAAATATTAGCATATTAGCGATCAAACATAGCGGGAATATCATTGGAGGTAAGTTGGCAACCTAGCCAGCAGCAACGTTATCTACGAAGTTTACAAAACTCGGGTTACACTATGTCTCCTGTCTGCCTCAGACCATGAGCTGGTGAACAGACAGTAAGCTCAAATTAAACATTTGGGAGCGATGCGTTAAACCTTAGGACCCAAGAAGCATTTCATATTAGTGATAAATAAGTATAAATACGTGATTAAATATAAATAAAATTAAAGCCAAAGAAATCAAAGTTACATTGTCTTAAACTTACTGTTGTATGTTGACATGAAGAAAACTATAGAAGCACAAGTGTCTTTATGCATAGTCAAAGACCCACATCAAAATGATATAATCCTCAGACACTTCACAACGTATTTGTCTCACATTAATCACGATAATTAATGTATAAATGCATTGAGGTGACTTATGCACATATATGGTACATTACATACCGAACGATTCATCTCAACCTGCGAATTGAAAATCTAGGCAAAACAGACGTTTCAAAAATAACACCGCAAACACTGTCCCACTACTCATATTAAATGCCACTTAATTGTAATTGTTATAAAAACACGCTCTGTTCACCTAGAGGCGATCATTCTGAAGACGCTGGGTTCGGATCCCATCATCGAGTATTCATACTTCATCACGCTCCCATATACGCCATATTTCGATATTGAGATTTCATGGAAATATGCGTTTTAAGGCCCCGGAATAGAATGAACTCTTCTCGTACATATGTTGGTGGGATTGCTGCTGTCGCCCTCTTGGAATGGAATGGCTCCAAAACCGGACCAAATTCCTAACCAGGCTCAACAGAATGATATGCTTAAGTTGACAAATAGGTAAATAAAATGACCACTGTAAAACTTAATTTGTGACAATATTTTAGAGTTGGGCATGTTGTTATTTTCGCTGAACCTTGCTAGGTTTCCATAGAGGAAACGTTTTATATAGTACTTTTATATTCTTTAAAAGGATCATAAAAGCTTGATAGACCGGAAATCAGATGGAGATGAGCGATTTTCCACTTCATTAAACATCCCATTTTAAGAAGCCATGAAACCACATATATCCCATGAGCATGGAAAGGTAATAGGACATTTTAATGCTGTAAGAATAACGATTCCCAGCCAAAATATAACCCTAGAATGCACGTATTTTCGAACTTCAAATGTAACAGTATTTCAAAATATTCGTGAATATAGCTATAGAAATTACGCAGGTATAAACAAACAATTGACCGGAAACTTCTACGTCTCTACGTCCCATTCTATACTGGGTGTAAAAGACCTTTTAATTTTGCTTAGAGGCTTATTAGGCTTGAGGTTCTTTTATGTACCTTAAATCTACGACACGGGAACACCGGCTTTACTTCCCTTTCGAAAACAGCCATGTTAAGGATTTTTACGTTCTAAAAAATCCATCGCCCTCTGTCGGGTTTGAACCCGATCACGCGGGACAGATTTATTACCTAATGTTAAATACAACGACGGGGAAGAACTTCATCTGTGAAGAAAGATAAGTTTGTGTTTAACAATCGTGGATTCTCACAAATGGTGGTGAGAAAACGCATTATTAATTTAGAATATTGGTGAAAAGCATGGTTAGGTTACAATAATTTTTATCAATACTATTTCTTCTTCTCCTTTATCTAATTACCCTCCCCGCATGGAGAAGTTGCACTCGCTAGGACTTACAAGCCTGATGGCTGTTACAGAACACACGAATCTTTGAACCGGACAGAGTAAAGACCTCGAAGCGGGTGATCAACTCAACACCCGGTATGAGACTGAGGAAGAGGATAATATGAAATGCAGGCGAAATGGATGATTGGAAAAGTGATGATGGAGCAGTGAGTGGCGGGGGAAACCGGAGAACGTCACTTTGTTTACCACGAATGCCACATGCATTCCATGGGATCAAACCTTGGTCTAACTGATCGGTCACGGCGCCGCCTCAATACTATTTAAAAGCAACATTCGAATTTATTGCAAATTTATGAGGGGAAGATAGGCGTTAGATAACAAGTAAAACGACGTATTAGCTTATTGTAGAAACCAAAATAACCGTTAGTTATCGTTTATTACTTTTATAATCTAGTAATATGTTTCATAGGTTTCATTAGTTTTATCTGCTGTTATTGAAACAATGAACGATTATGCTTTATGTAAACTAATTGAATACCTAAGCTAAATGCAAAAAATAGATACGTATAACATGGTTTAATTGGCTGGGTTTGGTGCCAGTTACAGCATTCATCAATACGGTTTTAGTATTAATTATATTTTACGTAAGAATTTGTTTCAAACATTTGTTTACTCAGTTCCCATACTATTATTTAAAAGAAAAGGTAGAATTTTATATTCGTGCGATTTCATTCGAATGCATTTTAATGATAGCAAAACTGCACGATTATGAGTACTAGAATCCCAACATCAAACTGAAAATTAATTCCTTACATCCCATCCCTTAAAGTACTGATTACGATACCGATTCATTTGGCCACGATTCCCAAATGTTTCAGGATCGCTCGTGAGTAAGTGAGCAATTTCAGGGGCACAATAAAGCAATCGGTTGGTGACGGTTGACTCTTGTACGAGTATAAAGCAACATGGGAGAGACGGGATACAATCTATGACGTGCATGTGCATGTGCATGCGGTTACTAGCAGTGGGCGAGATTAACTCAGGAGTAATGAGGTCACATTTCGCTAAATTCAACGGTGAGAGGGAAATGATGCGCAAGAAAAGAATCATGTCTTTAAAAAGTGGGCAACAGCTCCAGCAGCTGCTAAAAGAGAATCGCTAATTCTATTATTTCATTTGTGAGTCAGTCCAGGAAAATAGTAGCAGTGGGAATATCCACAGAAGTCGGTCATCCCCTCAGCATTCTCTGAAATGGAACATTCTTCCTCTTCGATAGCATGTATTTAGGACTTTTCAAATTAACATGTAGGTATAACATTTTTAATAGGTTAAAACTGATCGTTACAATGTCTCCTTGGTCTCTGAATACTCCTTCGAGCTCTTGGTTGCACTGGACTGCATTTGGTATTCTATAACGAGTCACCCTTAATATATGCTCTTTACATTTATTTATATATCCATCTACAGTGCAAAGATATGTCTCTTTCAGCTCTAATTGTCTTATTCTTCACTCTTAGATACTAATGTAAGAGTGGTCCTAGTAATTTCATTTCTGCAACTTCTATTCTTCGTTTCTGAACGATGTCATTCAGGGCTATGCCTTAACTTTCCGGCATTAGTAGTAATAACACATTTCGGCTCTTGGTATCGTTAACCATAATTTTCTTCTGCTCAATAAGACGTTGCTGTTATTGTTACGAGGTTACATCATGCCAAATAGCGCACAGCTATTGGTTAGCGATTTTAACTGACTGTTAGACTTTAACCAGCTGTTACAGAATAAGTGTGATTGTCCATGCTTCTGACCCATTCACTATTGTGGGGAGCACCATTGGACTGTCTCTTGTCTGACTAAAATAATTGTCTTCATTGTACCTAAGAGTAGTTGTATTTAGCAAGTATCGACTCAGTGGCTTTACTTTTCCGGTAGGATAAATTGCAGGCTACATATAAATTCAGTAACTTTTGATATTTCTGTATCCTTATTAATGCTGGCTCTAACAGAATCTAATTCATCGAGAATGTTTGTGTTAGGAGCTATTTTAAGACTGCACTGTTCTGCTACAATACCAAAAATAAATAGGTCTTTGTAAATGATCTTCCCAACTTGTGAATATTGCTTGATCATCGGCATATAATATTGCAACTAAACGATATTTGCCTGAGGTACAGTTATATCTCAAATTGATCTGTTATTCTTTAATTAAACAACATGAGTGAGAGGGATGCACTCTTTTCTTACACCTACACTTTTCACTACACGCAATTGTTATTAAAACGTCAAAGACGTATGAAACAATACATATACAGATTTATTTGTAACAAATGGGTGGGTTTTGAACCACGTAATTAATGTCTATTAACTGTGCTCTAACCCTAGTTGGAAGTAGGCTAAACTTGAATTAGTGTTGACAAATCTGATGCGAACATACTCCAATTTACTTTTGTTGTTGTCGTATAAGTAGAGTAATCCTTGGCGACATCGCTTTTGTAGGTGTGGCCCAACAGCGAGGCTGATTGCTGTCTCGGCGATGCGTATGACAGGAAATCGGCAGTAAACATAGACCCGATTGGCGGGTACTTCTAATACAGATAACGAACACTTAAAAAGAAAACCAAATTATGTATATCAACCAAGGAGATGTTGGAATTATCTTCGTTGCGCGGTTTTCGGTAGTCTTCCCGGATGGCTTGGCGCGCTTATAGACTTCAAAGTATTGCCCTAATGGAAAGCCCCACGGGAGGTGGGGTACTCGGATGCCGCCTTCCCTTGCTTTTGAGAGGCACTTTCGACTCTTGGTGGACCTCTGTGACCATATCTGCCTTCGTTGTCCAAGCATTTCTGACATCTGCTTAGGAAATTGCCCATTGCACTGTGCAGTTACCTCCGAGAAATGGCAGTAATTTCTTGACGAATGTTATTTTTAAGTCCATCCAAAGTGTGTGGGTTTGTTTTGCAAAGTGTACAAATTTGATAATAGGCTTACTTGCCTAGAATTCAAAATTTCTCTAGTTTTTAAATGCACTATTTTTAGTTTTACCTAGCTTTGATAATAGAGCCATGTGATAGGTGTTTTAATTATGACATTTTGGAGGTGGTAAATCGTAGTTGTATAATAAAATGTTTATGTAATTGACTATGAAAGTGATTTATCTTTATTAGAAGAAACTATGTTTTTGGGATTGTCCTAATTCCAATGTACGTACACTACATCTCCGCTTTTTTACTTTCTATACTGCCTAACTATAGTTAGAAAGGTCTTGAGTTCCGCCTAAAAATTCGAAATCAAGATCTAACTTGATACACATTTGAAAACTCTGAATCGTAAAAGTACTAATCAATGGCTTTTCACGACACATAATACTTCACACGCGGCTTCGATGCACCGCATGTTAACCATTAGAGCAGCACAATAATATATGATCAGTAACGCGTGTGACGAAGGCCGAAAACGGTCCTAAGGCACATTTTCTGCGTAACATGTCGTATACATTTATAAACATCTAGAGGCAGATGATTTACCTGCTAAAACCTAGAAGCGACGTTTGAATTTTGTATTTCGTGTCCTTCAGTCAAACAGGAGTCTATACTATATCCCTTTTACACCTTGCAAGAACTTTCTTGCCAACACTTTGGTCGTTTCCTTATAACAAGACTGAAGAGGGACAAGATGTTTTTGCTTGAAGCAAGCACCGTTAGAAGCAATGAACTTTCTCAATCGGTAGGACAACTACAGGAAATTTAATTACTAAGCACTAAATGTGTATCACAACCAGTGGCTGTTGGTTACATATCTGCACTAATATTACCTTCTCTACTGGTAAGTAGAAGAAAGTAATATATTCCACCCAAACATTCAATGTCGAGATTTCGCCGGAAATATATGTTTTGAAACCCCATGAATCCAAAAAATAAAGCATTTTTAGAAAAAGGTCCGCGTGTGTGTGTCTGTCAGTGTGTGTCAGTCTGTGGATAGCATAACTTAAAAACGAAAATCAGTTAAGTTTAATATCTTTTAAGGATGCGACACGAAGATTTTGAAGAAAATAGTCCCACCTTAAACTGCCCTTCACATGGAACTTTTTTCGAAAATTTTGATTTTATTGAAAATGGCTCTAACGATTTTGATTAAAATGCCACGTGTTTAAGATATTTGTATGACAAATGGACTCTGCATTTTGAATTTTTTGGCTATAGCCTATGTAGTCCTGTTTACTCAGGATGACTTTTGAATAACTCGTAAACCATAAGAGATAAAGCAAATCTTACTGTACAAAAATGTAGATCTCGCTAAAACACAATTTATGTCCAAATAAATGTTTTTGTAGAGTGAACCATTTCGGAGATATTCCTTATTATTTGTGCCAGTTTCGGAAAACTTTGTTCCATAAAATGGAACATCGTTGTTCATTTTTTTACATGTTATGCGTGTAAAGCTTTAAAAGACTTGACTATCGCTCAAAGCCTATTGTATTCTAATATTCCCCTTGCACCTACAAGGAAATAAGCAATAAGATAATTTGTGCAAATGTTTATCTCAACTAATACGAAGAAGATACAGGAATAAGAGTTTGTAAGAATATTTAATACAAGAGTAGAGAAAGTCATGTGAGTGCAATACATCATATCTTTTTTCTTGTTTCTGAACTAGGTCATCTGACTGCGCACGAAGTTTAACGGTATACCTTCTGCTGGATCGCTACAGGCACACCAATTTGGAACCGAAAAGTGCACAAATAAGAGTACAATAGAGGTAAGTAAATAAAAATATTGTTGCCTCAATTCGTTTCATTTTCTATATTGTTGCATAAGGTAGTTTGTGCATCCGACTATAGTAATCCCATGCCGTTAACCATTAAAACCTGGGATAGCTGTTGAACGCATACAGTAGGTACACAGACTGTCTCTATATCTAGTCATTAGCATGCTACTCTCCAAATTCAGAGATGTTGGATTCAATTTTCGGTTAGAGACTGACAATTTTTTTCCAATCAAGATTATTCCCTAATCTCCTTATAAGGTCTAGAAGTCTAAATGCATGTGCGGTTTAACGCTTAGCAAAAAGCAAAAGTAGTATAACGAAACAACAATAAATGACTAGAGATTGGTGATGAGCTGTTGTTGCCAAGTCAAAGCCACCGGTAGAACCTAGGATATTAAAGATGGCTTGTAAGTGAAACAAAAACATAAATTCAACCAGGCTGGAGGGGGAGAATTTTTACTTTCTCTACTACGTACAGTAAGTAGAGGAAGTATTGTATTCGACCCAAAATTTCGATGTCGAGATTTCACCGGGAATGTGGCCCCCTAAATCCAAAAAAGCAACTTTAGAAAAAGGTCTGCGTGTGTGTGTCGGTGTGTGTGTGTGTGTGTGTGTGTGTGTGTGTGTGTGTGTGTGTGTGTGTGTGTGTGTGTGTGTGTGTGTCTGACTAGCGTAACCCAAAAAGGATAAGTCGGCTAAAAACCATAGTATTTAAGTTTAATATCATTCAAGGACGCGATACGAAGATTTTGAAAAAAAAATTTTTACACCCTAAACTACTCTTACATGGAAACGTTTTTGACAATTTTGATTTTATCAAAAGTAGCTCTATTTCGATTAACGATTTTGATTAAAATGCCATAGGTGTCAGATATTTTATAGTGAATTAAATGTATATTTTGAATTTTCTGGCTATAGCCTATGTAATCCTATTTACTCTGTATGACGTCCACTAAACCGTAAGAGA